>QRFJ01000630.1:566996-638852 GCA_006176705.1 Cocos nucifera
GATGTTCATCAAAAAATTTGAATGTCGGTGGGAACGTCGACTGCTAACAAAATGAACCATAAACTGATGGCTCATCTACTCAAAGAAGAAGATCATACTCGACTTCAATGCCAAGTACCAGTTTCTTGCTGCTTCCTTTAAGGTAGATAAAAAAGCTTGATATAATATGGCATCTGGTGCACCATGGAGCAGCATCATGGTCCAAAAGGCTTTTAGGTGATCAACTGAATCAGAGATTCCATCATAGCTTTCAAATTGGGGGAGCTTGAAGCTCGGCAGAATGGACTCTTGCATTATTTGGAAAGAAAAAGAAGGATCGATACAGACATCGTCATGGTGAACCGGGGCGACATGGCGGAGTTTCTCAATCCATCGATCCATCTTCCATAATTTTTGATCGAGAACGTCATCTCGATCATAGATCTTGGAAGGCTTTTGGTAGTAGATAGGGAAGGTCCCTTTCGAAGAAGAATTATGATCCGAGCAAGAATCCTCTGCTCTCTATTTCTTCTTTTCAGGGGTGATGGATATACTAGCCCAAGTGCTCCTCCTTGGGGTCGATTTTTGATATTCTAATGGTAGATTTTCTGATGAAATTACCATCGAAGGCTGCCGCATGATTTGCACCATCTCGATGAGGCCCTGAACCCACTGCATCAGCAGATTGAACTACTTCGGATCTACCATGATCGTTGGTGGAGGAGGTTGAAGTGTGGATGATGGAGCAAGAATAGATGGATTTGATCCAAATCTAACGGTAGAAATGATAGATCTTCGGGTAGTTATCCTCTTTGGAGGCATTTCTCGGGATTGAGGAAGAGGATGGAGATGGATCTTAAAGAAGAAAATCCACAGGATTGACTGAACACTCCTTTAAGAATAAGGATACCTCATGAATAGAGGGCTTCTTTTTTAGTGCCAATTTTGTTGGTATAGAATCTGATTGACGTCAGATCGAGCTAGAGTCGAGAAAGAAGAGATCATTATTGATGATCTGCAAAATAAAGTTCCATTCGAAGTCGATGGTGGTGGCTCTGGTAGAACCCTCTGACGATCAAGTCAGCTCTTCTAGCCAACAAAAATGGAGTGCTCAGACAAGAATTCAATAAAATTTTGAACAGAAGAAGAGAGCTTAGAGAAAACGTATCTAGAGGGTCCTTTTTATAGACGGAGTCTGTAGCAGACTGATAGTGATGGTCGTAACCATCCGGTAGTGGGTCGCTCAGGGCCATGTGGAGTTTGTTATGGAGAGAGGTATCCATTATCGTGATGTAGTCATTCGTTGAGATTTAATAGTCGAGTTCGGAGGAAGCATGCATTGGTTGATGAAGAGCTTTGACATACATCAATTCCAAAGGAGTTCGGACTCCTAAAGAAAAGTTGACTGAAGGAGAAATATGGAAGGAGTTCGACTTCTAGAGGCATCTGACTGAAGGAGAAATTCGAAAGGAGTTCAGCTCATGTAGAAATTCGACTAAAGGAGAAGTTTGAAAGGAGTTCGGTTGATCGAGAAATTCGACTAAAGAAGTGATCCGAAAGGAGTTCGACTTCTGTAGGCATCCGGCTGAAGAAAAGATTTAGAAAGAGTTTGGTTCCTGAAGAAATTCGACTGAAGGAGAAGTCTGAAAGAAGTTCGACTTCTAGAGAAATCCGACTGAAGGAGAGGTCTGGAAGGAGTTTGACTGATGGAAAAATCTGATTAAAGGAGAGATCCGAAAGGAGTTCAGCTTCTGTAGGCATCTGACTGAAGAAGAAATTCAGAAGAAGTTTGGTTCCTGAAGGAATCTGACTGAAAGAGAAGTTTGGAAGGAGTTCGGCTTCTAAAGAAATTTGACTGAAGGAGAGGTCCAGGAGGAGTTCGGCTCCTGTAGGAATCCGACTGAAGGAAAGATCCAGAAGGAGTTCGACTCTTGAAGGAGTCTGACTGAAGGAGGAGTTCGAAAGAAGTTCGACTTCTAGAAAAATCCAACTGAAGAAGAGGTCCGGTAGGAGTTCGGCTCCTGGAAAAATTTGATTGAAGGAGAAATTGAAAGAAGTTTGGCTCCTGAAAAAATCTAACTGAAGAAGAGATCCGGAAGGAGTTCGACTCTTGTAGGCATCCGACTGAAGAAGAGATCCGAAAGGAGATCGACTCTTGAAGGAGTCTGACTGAGGATGAAGTTCGGAAGGAGTTTGGCTCCTGAAGGCATCCGTCTGAAGGAGAAGTCTAGTAGGAGTTCGGCCCCTATAGGAATTCAACTAAAGGAGAAATCTGGATGGAGCTCGACCGCTAGAGGAGTTCAGTCGCTGAAGGAGTTTGGCTACTGAATGAGTTCGACCGATGGAGGAGATCAGCTGAGGTTTGACCGCTAGAGAAAGAATTTTGGATTGAAATTCTTCCATGATTATCGATTGCATTAGGCTAAGCATCAGACTGAACTTCGATAGAAGCAGAATTTATCCCCCATTTTATTGATATTAGTCAAAATTACAATTTTGCCCCTATAAGTGTATTACAAGTGTTAACCAATTCTGGCTTCTAGGGCACATATATCTAACAATCTTCCACTTGTCCTAAAGCCAATTGGCTACAAGTCTAAGTCCCATCTTCTCAAGGTGGGCTTCGATCTTCTACTGGTCCAACGGCTTTATAAGTGGGTCTGTCATATTATCTGTGGAGTTGACTCTCTTGATCTCGACAAAACCCTTCTCGAGGTAATCGCTAATGAGGTGGTATCGCCGTTCAATGTGCTTGGATTTCTGGTGAGACCTTAGCTTCTTAGCAAGGGCTATGGCGCCATTATTATCGCAGTATAGAGGAATGGCATCTGATGGCATTACTCTAATTTTTGTAGCAAACTTCTTATACCAGAATGCTTCCTTCGCAGCTTCTGATGCAGCGATATATTCTGCTTCCATGGTGGAATCTGCTATCACCGTTTGCTTGAAACTCTTCCAACTAACAGTACCATCATTGCACACAAACAGACTTCCAGATGTCGACTTTCGATCATCTATATCTGATATGAAATCTAAGTCTGTGTATCCCTGGACTTGGAGTTCTCCGTTACCAAAAACCAACATCATATCCTTAGTTCTTCTCAAGTACTTAAGGATACATTTCACAGAAGTCCAATATTCTTCATCTGAATTTGACTGATATCTGCTTGTGACACTCACAGCATGGGCTATATCAGGTCGTGTACATAGCATGGCATACATGAGGCTCCCTATTGCAGAAGCATAAGGGATCTTGCTCATGCGTTCTATTTTCTTAGATATGCTAGGGTACATCTTCTTGGAAAGATGAATACCATGTCTGAAGGGTATTAATCCCCTTTTAGAGTTTTCCATACTAAACCTCTTTAGTACTTTCTTTATGTACATCTTTTGTGAAAGTCCTAGCATCCTATTCGGTCTATTCCTATAGACCTTAATTCTTAGAATAAAGGATGCTTCACTTAGATCTTTCATGGGGAATTCCTTGGACAACCATATTTTGACTGTCGTTAACATGGGAATATCATTTTCAATAAGGAGGATGTCATCCACGTATAATACAAGAAAGACAACAGCGCTCCCACTGACCTTTTTGAAGACACACGGTTTCTCTTCATTTTTGATGAAACCAAAACATTTTGATCACATCATTAAACAAGTGTTCCAGCTCGAGATGCTTGCTCTAAGTCCTATAATGGACCTTTGCAGTTTTGCAAACTATGATGATACAGTATCAACTGGATGTGAAATCTAGCAACTGTTCCATATAGATATCTTCCTCAGATATCCTTCAAGAATGCCATTTTCACGTCCATTTGCCATATTTTCATAATCGAATAGGCTGCAACGGAGCAATAGTGCGGATGGATATTTAGCATAGCACTGTGAAAAAAAAAGGATATCTGATAGTCAATGCCTCGCATTGACTATAACCTTTTGCCACTAGTCTACCATTGAATTATCTCCACACTTTCATCTGCAATCATCTTTCTCTTGAGATTCCATTTACACCCAATAGTAACTATACCTTCTGGTGGATCTCCAAGTCCAGACTTGGTTTGAGTACATCGAGTCAATTTCTGATACATTGCCTCTAGCCAAATTTCTCAGAGTCAATATCTAATAATCGCTCATTGTAGATTTTGGATATCATCACCATGAGCATCATTACCTGACGAAGAAAAGTTTTCTCTACTTCCTCTGAAAAAAATAAATACCTATAGATAAGTGACAAGTTTCTCAGAAATTTCTAGTTAGAGGTGGATAAATGAGACTCTTTTCAAATCTACGTAGGGTAGAAGTGATAAAAGACTTGAGACCTAGTTTCTCCTTATTGGGAGATTTATCTTTCTAATCTATAATTATTTGGTTTACTATTCTGGTTGGAATCAATTGGTCTCTCCTAGCGTCTCTGCTGCTACTTATGAACTCTATAATTATACAAAATTCAAGCTATCTTCTCGTATACCTATATGTCTGCGTCCAACCCATTGGCACGTATCCTAGACACAAATAGACTGACTGGACCCAATTATAAAGATTGGCTCAGGAACTACAAAATTATTTTGGGTTCAGAGAAGTTAACCCATGTTTTGGACCAGGACCCTCCCACCTTACCAGCTCCGTCCATCCACTGAACAGAGAGCGTCTCTGGAAAAATGGATTGACGAAGATAATAAGGCCAGATACTTACATGTTGGGCTCGATGTCTGATGAGCTCCAGCGCCAACATGAAGATATCGGGACTGCTCGCCAAATGTTGGCTCACCTGCAGGAGATGTTTGGTGAACAGAGTCGCGCAGCCAAATATCAAGTCACGAAATGACTTTTTAAGGCTAAGATGCGTGATGGGCAGTCAGTCCAAGATCACTGTCTGACAATGATCAAGGACATGGAAGAGCTTGAGAAGCTCGGTGTGAAGTTGGACTTGGATCTGCAGAACGATATTATTCTGCAATCCTTGACTGATGCATATGGGCAATTCATCATGAATTACCACATGCATAAACTTCAAAATTCCTTGGCCGAGTTAATGAATATGCTGGTTACCGCTGAGCTTTCTATGAAAGGTTCTAAAGGCTCAGTTCTTGCTATGGAACGGACTTCTTCCAAAAGAAAGTCTTATGGAAAGAAAAAGAAGTCTGTGAAAAAGCAAAAGGTGGAAGGATCAAAGAAGAAGAAGGCAGAACCGAAGAAAAAGGCCGATGGCAAAGGAAAGTGTTTCCATTGCAACAGCGACGGCCATTGGAAGCGGAACTGCCCTACTTACCTGGCCACCCTGAAGAACAAGAAGGAAGGTCCTTCTGGAGGTATGCTCGTTATTGAGTCTAACCTTACGGTTTCTTCTGCATCCAGTTGGGTGCTTGACTCTGGTTCTAGTGCTCATCTGTGCACTTCTATGCAGGGTCTTGAGGATAGCAGGAGGCTGAGGGATGGAGACATGATCCTACGCATCGGTAATGGAGCAAGAGTTGCTGCAGTAGCCGTGGGAACATACCCTCTTCGATTACCATCTGGTTTAGACTTAGTTTTAAAAGACTGTTATTATGTGCCTGCAGCTAGCAGGAATTTGATTTCTGTTTCATGCTTAGCACAAGAAGGTTATGTGATCACCTTCTTTAAGGACCATTGTAACATTCTTTATGAAAGAAATAAAATTGCAAATGGTTTCCTTATTAATGGTCTTTATCAGCTACATATTGATGTACCTATTCTAACTATCGAGCAAAACGTGAATGCCAAACGACCTAGGGATAGTCCAAACGATAGATATCTATGGCACCTGAGATTAGGTCATATAGCAGAAGATAGGATCAACAAATTGGAGAAAAATGGGCTATTGAGTCCATTGACTTTTGAGTCATATCCAACTTGTGAATCTTGTCTTCAAGGCAAAATGACTAAACTCCCTTTTGTTGGACATGGGGAGAGGGCCACAGATCTCCTTGCCCTAGTACATACTGATGTGTGCGGCCCATTTGATGTGCCGGCTAGAGGCAATTTTGTCTACTTCATTACCTTTACCGATGATCTGTCTAGGTATGGGTATGTGTATCTTATGAGACACAAGTCTGAAGCTTTTGAAAAGTTCAAAGAATTCAGACATGAAGTAGAAAAACAAACTGAAAAACCCATTAAGGTTCTTCGATCAGATCGAGGAGGTGAATACCTTAGCCGGAAATTCCTAGACTATCTCAAAGAAAAATGGCATAGTCTCTCAATGGACTCCACCAGGAACACCTCAACTCAACGGGGTTTCAGAATGGAGAAATCGGACTCTATTGGATATGGTTCGATCCATGATGAGCTTCACAGACCTCCCTGATTTTCTTTGGGGACATTCATTGTTAACTTCAATTTATCTACTGAATAGGGTTCCCTCTAAAACCGTTCCTACCACACCGTATGAGATATGGCACGGTAAGAAACCAAGTCTGAGTCATCTCAGAATTTGGGGTTGTCCGGCTCATGTCAAAAGACAACAAGCGGACAAGTTAGAGTTTAGGTCCTTTAGAGCTCGATTCATAGGATATCCTAAAGAGTCATTAGGATACTATTTCTACATTCCAGAAGACCACAATGTGATTGTGAGTCGACATGCCATCTTTCTTGAAAAATAGTTTATTCAAGATAGCGGCATTGGAAAGCAGATTAAGCTTGATGAGAAAGTCTCACAAGTACAACGAGCTAAGGACCAATTGGAACCAAATCAGGTTGAGCCAATAAGAACACTACCTCCTCCACCTCGTAGATCGGAAAGAGTTTTCCGTCCCCCTGAAAGATACTTAGGTATTATTTCAGAGGAAGTAGAGGAAAATGTTCCTCGTAGGTAATGGTGCTCATGGTGATGATCCCAAAACTACAACGAGGCGATATCAGATATCGACTCCGAGAAATGGCTAGAGGCAATGCAGTCAGAAATTGACTCGATGCACTCAAACCAAGTCTGGACCTTGGTAGATCCACCAGAAGGTATAGTACCTATTGGGTGTAAATGGATCTTCAAGAGAAAGATTGGTGCAGATGGGAATGTGGAGACATTCAAGGCTAGACTAGTGGCAAAAGGTTATAGTCAACGTGCGAAGGCATTGACTATCAGGATACCTTTTCCCCAGTGGCTATGCTAAAATCCATCCGCACATTGCTTGCCGTTGCAGCCTATTTCGATTATGAAATATGGCAAATGGACGTGAAAACGGCATTCTTAAATGGATATCTTGAGGAAGATATCTATATGGAACAGCCGCTAGGTTTCACATCCAGTGATACTGATCACAAGGTTTGCAAGCTGCAAAGGTCCATATATGGACTTAAGCAAGCATCTCGGAGCTGGAACACTCGTTTCAATGATGTGATCAAAAAGTTTGGTTTCATCAAAAATGAAGAGGAACCATGTGTTTTCAAAAAGGTCAGTGGGAGCGCTGTTGTCTTCCTCGTATTGTACGTGGATGACATCCTCCTTATTGGGAATGATATTCCCATGTTGACATCAGTCAAAATATGGTTGTCCAAGGAATTCTCCATGAAAGACCTAGGTGAAGCATCCTTTATTCTAGGAATTAAGGTCTATAGGGATAGACCGAATAGGATGCTAGGACTTTCACAGAAGATGTACATAGAGGAAAGTACTAAAGAGGTTTAGTATGGAAAACTCTAAGAGGGGATTAATACCCTTCAGACATGGTATTCATCTTTCCAAGAAGATGTGCCCTAGCACACCTGAGGAAATAGAACGCATGAGCAAGATCCCTTATGCTTCTGCAATAGGGAGCCTCATGTATGCCATGCTATGTACACGACCTGATATAGCCCATGCTGTGAGTGTCACAAGCAGATATCAGTCAAATCCAGGTGAAGAACACTGGACTTCTGTGAAATGTATCCTTAAGTACTTGAGAAGAACTAAGGATATGATGTTGGTCTTTGGTAATGGAGAACTCCAAGTCCAGGGATACACAGACTCGGATTTCATGTCCGATATAGATGATCGAAAGTCGACATCTGGGAGTCTGTTTGTGTGCAATGGTGGTGCTGTCAGCTGGAAGAGTTCCAAGCAAACTGTGATAGCAGATTCCACCATGGAAGCAGAATATATCGCTGCATCAGAGGCTGCGAAGGAAGCATTCTGGTATAAGAAGTTTGCTGCAGAAATTGGAGTAATGCCATCAGATGCCATTCCTCTATACTGCGACAACAATGGCGCCATAGCCCTTGCTAAGGAGCCGAGGTCTCACCAGAAATCCAAGCACATTGAGCGGCGATACCACCTCATCCGCGATTACCTCGAGAAGGGTTACGTCGAGGTCAAGAGAGTCAACTCCACAGATAATGTGGCAGACCCACTTACAAAGCCGTTGGGCCAGCAGAAGATCGAAGCCCACCTTGAGAAGATGGGACTTAGACTTGTAGCCAATTGGCTTTAGGACAAGTGGGAGATTGTTAGATATATGTGCCCTAGAAGCCAGAATTGGCTGACACTTGTAATACACTTCTAGGGGCAAAATTATAATTTTGACTATAATCAATAAAATGGGTTATTTTCTATCACATATGTGTATTTAGTGTCTGTGATACATCCTTTGAGTTAATGGTAATGATAATTCATATTTTCAAGAGTTGAAAATTTAAGACATGAATAATCATTATTAACTCATAAAATGCTCCCGACCATAGGATCATCACGAGGATGGTGATTGATCCGGAAGGTTGGTGTACGAATCGCTTCTCTTTAGTAGATGAGTCTTGAGTCTACGGTGTGGAGACACCGGAGCGAGAGTACAGGTACTCGTTAGAGAACGAGGGCACTGAGCGTGACCACCTCGAGTAGTCATTAGGAAGTCTACCTTCTCGTCAATGACTGACTCGATGCTGCAGTAGTGTGTCTGGTTCTTTGACCTGAGATGCATCGGCAGTTCACCTTGAGGGTGTTATAGTTTGACTACACCATTACTCGGTCTCCTAGCCATATGGAACCCTGAGGTGTATGTTGGCTATAGCATGTTCATTGTAGGAACTGGATTGCATCAAGATGGAATCTATCTACCTCGGTGGTAGAGGAGCAGCCCTATGATGATCATGAGAATCAAGTCCAGAAGCCCATGGCCATGGCAGAGTGAAATAATAGAAAGAGTTTCTATTTAGATTTTCACATTGGACTCGAATCGAATGATTACATCATATGACAGAGACTAGGGTTTGACGAGTTCACCTTAACCCTAATCTGATCGGGGCTCAAGATAGAAGAACTTAATCACACAGGTAGCTGCACCAAGAGGTTCGCATTCAGCTCTGATGGGTTGCCACCATATACTGCTAGGTGTCACTGGTGGATTTTGGGAGCAATTAGAATGATTTAGATGATCGATCATTCTAGCTGTTCGAATCAGAAGAGTTCTGATCCATCGAAAGGAGTTTCGATGATGTCGATGATAGAGATCATGACATATCCCATTACCATACAGAACTGAACCTAACTGGGTCACACAAACAAGGGTTTGAATCTGGTGATCATCAATTGAACTGATCTAGTTCAATTGATCTGAATGAGATTCAATTAGGTTCAAGAAAATCGTGCTAGCACTCGATTGAACCTAACGTTCTTCTTTTACTATCATAAATAAGTTGCCCTGACTGAGCCAAAGGAGTTTGTGCTCAATCAGAGGCCTTCATATGTATATATATATATGTATACATATATATATATATATATATATATATATATATATATATATATATATATATATATATATATTTATATATATATATATATATATATATATATATATATATATATATATATATATATATATATATATATATATATATATATATATATATATACATATATATATATATATATATATATATATATATATATATATATATATATATATATATATATATATATATACATATATATATATATATATATATATATATACATATATATATATATATATATATATATATATATATATATATATATATATATATATGTATACATATATATATATATATATGTATACATATATATATATATATATATGTATACATATATATATATATATATATATATATATATATATATATATATATATATATATATATATATATATATATATATATATATATATATATATATATATATATATATATATATATATGTATACATACATATATATATATATATATATATATATATATATATATATATATAGACACACGCACATAAGTTATTGTGTTGTTTCCAACCATCCAATATACATCGTGGCACATTAATGCCATATCCTCTAATGGATATCTAAGCATAAATGGACTTAAGTAGGTATAAATTAGAAAATATAAAATTATCAATATTTTCTCAGCATTCGTATTTTTTGCATTCTGTTCAATAAATGTCAGGGAACTCAAGGTCTTAGAGAATTCTGTTAGAATACTGAGTCTTCCACAACAATGGATTAGTCCAACATGCCACCAGCATCTAATCAACCAAAAAGGTGATGATAAGGATCAAAGCTGAATCAAGCCTGATCTAGCTTGAAGTTAGCTTCGAGTCCAGAATATTGATTCAATCTAAGCTCATTTAGCTTCGAAATGAGTTTGAATCGAACTTTTCTCCGAGCTGAACTTGAGCTATTCAAATTGCCTGCAACCACTTTTGTTGACCAAAAACAAGTACTTTGGAAGCTAATCTAGTTGAGAATTTAATAATCCGAAAACAGATGCTTAATTGAAACAATTTTTGGATGGAATACACTTAACTTGGACTGGTATACAAAGAGCAACGAAAAGTGACACGGACCCAATTCTTAACTGCTCTCTAGTACAGACGTGCAGGTTTCGATCTTCGTTGGTCAAGTATCGGATGAGTCCTTCAAAAAAGAGCTGTATGTCATCTAGTTCTATCTGGAACCCTCTGAAATGGAGACCATAAAATATAACCCCAAACGGTAAATGGTCAAGCTTGGACTCTCTCTTGAAGGACTACTTGTCATTGCGGCACTCCAACTCAAAGGCAACCAACCATCCCCGTGCCATGTGAGAGAACTCCCATTCCCCTTCAAACCAGAACTCCTAATCCCGTCTTCTGTTTATTTCATCACAGGGGTCACATGTACCATATACCATTCTCACTGGACGTGCCCAACTATATACGGAGTAATTATGGGAGGAAGCGTTACTGAATTGCCGAAATGATAGCATTCTTTTCATGTCATTTCCTCCATGTGTCAGTAATAAAAGCTGAACATGGGCAAGCTTCATCATGCGTTAGGAATTGAGTGGATGGTGCCAAGTGTCACGTCGCATGGCAAGTCCTAAGGATAAAAAAGTGTTACGTTGCATGGAAAAAGGGTAACCCCTCTTCCCTCTTTGGTAGTTTGAGAGTGAGGTGGATGGATTGTGGAATCTCCTTTAGGTGCGGTGAGTAGGGCTGTCACGAGAAACTTGGCTCTCCCATCCTCCAATTTATTCCCACCCTGCAAAAGTCGCAGGCTCTCTCTATTTCTCTCTCTCCCCCTCTCCCCACACACCTCTGCCTCTCTTTCGTTTGTCTCCTTTGCCATTAATAGCGCTTACTCGTGACCCCATCCAGACGTTAAGGCATGGCCCAGCACTCTCTCACTCTCTCTGCCGTAACCTTGTTAAGTACTCTGCCCCTTTGAACAGGGCAGTCTACAGTGATGTTTGCCACCATTTTAGTTAACTTATTGCCCTTTCTCTTTCGAGAATAAAGGAGAAGGTTTTATGCCACTGAAAACGGAGGGTAAAGTTGCTAAATATCTGCCTCTTTGCAACTTACCTGAGAAAGAAGGCAGTGTGTTATGATAAAATAGAAGGCTTGCCATGCATTGAAAGAAAGTTACATATATCGAAGTCCGTGAAAAAAAAAATGCCTTTTAAGTAAATTAAATCTATCTTGCATGTTCCTGTTAAGTGATAGGGTTTGTACGAGAGTTAGAAGCTAATTAAGCGCTTTGGAGGTGAATGTAGCCTGTGTTCGTCTTTTGGTTTAAAGAAAAGAAAAGAAAAATATGCCAAATTATTTCATGTTAGAAAAGAAAAGAAATTAAAAATATGCTAAATTATTTCTTGTATTTTGAAAAGCATAGCATCTTCAAGCCGTTAAGCTCCAACTGGCTATGGAGTGGGGTCCACAGACCATGCACGCAAACAAGAATATAGGTGGGCCCAGACAGTTAAGCATGATGATTCTTTTGAGCTTGCCATCTCATAGTCATCCTCATGATTAAAGCATAGTTCAGTTAGAAGCACTAGCAAAGCAACTGTTAGTGTTTTGTAGAATCGAACTGATAAGTTCCATAGAGATCATAGATCTACGGAACTAGGCTTTCTTCTCGCTTTTCATTATTCTATGTTACTTCGTTCTCTGAGGAAGCTGAGTCGCTGTTTTCTGAAACAAAAGGGGCCTGGGTTATGAACACAACTTTTTGTTTTAATAGCTTCATTATTTCACTGCTTAATTTGTGTGTCCTTCCACAAATGATGTTGAATGGAGAAAGAGACACGAGACAAGATGTTTCAGCAGGGTGCACTGGCCAAAGACATGTCCCCTTGAGGATTTAGTGTGGAAACACCATCCTATCTACTCTCTGCATTCACTTAGCATGATTAATTTATAAGGTCATTGCTACGTTAACTAAAAGGCACTTTAATTAGATTCATATGCTCCTCTTGGTTGGGGTGTTCCATAATCTTACATATCTTTCATGCACAATCACTACCACACTTGGACTACAGTAAAACTCTCAGAAGAAATTATAGAGAAGGCATGATGTTTCCAATTAACAGTGTATGATGGTACTAGCTAGGTCGGTGTATTTCCCCTCAAATTGGTATGCCTTCTGCCAGCACACGAGATACAATGAGATTTCTTATCAAGGATGTTGATCATGCACAACATGGAAGATGACATCACAAGGTAAGTTCATATGTTCGTATCTATAAATAAATAAATCAGCCTTTTTTTTTTTTTATTTTCTTATTTTGTATAAATTAAATACAAGAACAAGGTACACTTATTTCTTCACATGAATAGGACCCACCTCCCTTTATGACTTCCCTAGCATATGGACCACTGCCAATCTAAAAATCAATGTCATAACTGCCAACCAAGTTAACCACATATAGTTAACCAACTCAATGCAGTAAAAAATAATAGTAATCATGGAAACATTTGGTTCTTAATTTATCCACTCTTTTGTCCAAAAAGAAAAGCTATCCATGTACATTACAGCTTGCAAGAGATGAATTTTTTAAACATTGATTTTGTTTATCTGCTACATGAGATCTTTTTGTATCCATTTTCCCTGTTTTTGATTGCTTCACAAGAAACACGAGATACATTGGATTTGGAATCAAACTGTATAAGAAAAAGAAAAGGATTTGGTCTTCTTTTTATCATCTCGACCTGTGATTGGAATGAACATTACCTTGGTCTACCTAACCTCTTGAATTTTTGGCCCTTTAACATCATAGCTGAACACATGTAACATGCCCTGCTTCTGAACTAGCTACACTTTTTACGCAAAAAATCTTACCCGAACGTTCTTTAGTACCTGGACAGAGACAAAAATGTGCTAATTACCACACCGTCGGTAGAATACGTGCCTCTTTTATCTTTCAGTGGTAAAAGCGCCAAGATCAAATCCCTCTGAAGATTTGACCGCAAAATTGGGAAAATTTACCAGGGGTGAAATAGTTTCTGTTATAATATTTCTTTCATAATGCACTTCAAGATACCATCTCTTTCTTGTAAAAAGACGGTGGAGACCGTATTTTTTTGAGTGAGACAAAACAGTCCTCAAAGTCCAACCAATATCTGATTTCATCTATGTAATGTACATATTTTTGTATTTTTCTGCTCTGTAAAATGGGTTTGAGAGAAAGGAAAAGTTTGGCTATCAATGCCATTGATTAGTTTGCTAAGTTAGTTATCAATTATAGAAATATTATAGTCTCATACATGATGTTATAGAATTATTATTACCAATGCCTTAACATAAAATATATTGAATGGGCTAAATTTTTTCATCAATAAAACTTAGTGTTGTTGGTGATAGAAAAGGATAATAAATTTGAATTACTTGTTTTATTATGACTTACATTCCAAAAAAAATTTCTTACTTGAATGAACGAGGGATTATTTATAAATGTTAGCATAGAAAAATTAATATATCTAAAAAAAACAAATATTTTCATAGCTATGCATATTTTAATTCAAACCTTCTTCCATAAAAAAATAAAAAATAAAAAATAAAAAAGAGGAAAAACTTACACTTTGACATCTTGAATTTCACTAAATTGCATAAACAATCTTTATATTTAAAAAATTTACATCAAATCCCTTAAATTGGCAGCTAACTAGATATGATTATATAATTCATTCACAACCCAACATCAATGGTGTGCTATCCCAAATGATGAAAATACCTTATCTCACTTAGCTTTTTATTCTAATCCTCCACCACCATCTTTCCTTTATGGTGATTCTTTGTCAATCCCACAAGACAATCCAACCAACTTGAGAAGTCATCTAGCTAGCCCCCATCTTCAAGATATGAAGGGTACATCTTCTCTCCCAACTTTGAACATAATATATGCTATCTTCGGTTGAACATTAGTCAAAAGAAAATCAATATTCTAGCGAACCCTATTAATGCCTTGAGCTCACCCCTCCTCTCCTCCTTTCATGGCTAAGCTTCATTTTCTTCAAGATTGATGACGAAACCACTTGCCATGTCTTACTCTACTCCTTTACCCTCCATCGTCTTTCTTGTCTCCGCTAACCTCTTTGCCCTCTATGCCCTCTCCCCTCGAATAGCCATAAGAACCTCTATGTCATCTCCGAGCATGTCTCGTTTATCTATCATAAGATTGAGACCTTCAAGCATCAGCTCCATCAAATCAAGCATGACCTGACTATAACATCCTCGATCTCACCAAGCCCCCCATCCTATCGAAGCTCAAGCTTTTCCTTGCTTGTCATCTCTCTCTCTCTTGGTCGCAACTCCTACTTTAACATTACTTCTATTATCTCTTTTATCATCCATTCCTACACTTGACCCTCTTTGCCTCCTTACACCCCCGACCCCCTCTTTCTGACATCATTAGTCATTCCTTAGAGATGCCAATAAACCTCGCCTTCATGTTAGTATAATTCTTCAAATCCACCTTGAGTTTATCCCTAATGAACCTTAGCATTATCTATAATTAAGTGCAGCTCATAAATAGCAAGTCAACATCTTGCTAGTCTTATCATACAGATCAATATCTTAGTCTTCTCATACTTCTCGAGTTGACTCTTTCATGGATGAGTAGCATGGTGTTACCGTTGTCAACATAAAGATCTGGATATAGGATCCTAATTGAGGCAGCACTTGATGCCACCATAAGAAAGTAGGTCTTTACCAGTATAGAAAAGTGCTGCTGGAGATGTAAGTTCCCTTAAAGGGCTGGGAGGGGGTTGAATTTGGAGTGCTGGGCTATGAGCCACATTTGAACTTGGTAAAATCGATCTCAAGCTAGTCGAAGTCATTTTAGGATAGGTCCTTCATCTTGTATTAGCATCCAACTAAGAACTTCTCCATAAGAAGATCTATGGAGGTGGTGGAGGCAAGGCTTTAAGCTCGAGAATAAAAGGAGGTAGGATTTTTAAGAGAAGAAGAAGGAAAGATGAGTGGGAGAGTATATAAAGAGAATTTTGGAGGAGATAGAAGATCACTGGTCAGTAATGATACATTAGAAGGTAGATACATGATTTGAGAGGAAAGGAGGAGGAGGAAAAGAAAAAGAAAAGAGTTAATAAAAAAGAAGGGATGATAACAATATTGTAAGGTCTCAAAGATAGACCTTAGAAGTTGGTAGTAGTGGAGAAAATATAGATCATTCTAGTAAAATATGACTTTCTTTTGAGGTTGGTGGGATCGACCATGACAAGAATAATGATGTTCGAGGCTCCTATCAAGATGATTATCAAGATAAGGATGATGGCCATAGGGTATATCAGTGGTAGAAGAGAAAAGTGAAGGTGAGATAATGAGTAGAGCAATAAGTATAAAGAAGGTCATCAGAAGGGCATAAAATATTGAGCTATTTTTTTCTTCAATTAAACATAAAGAACGATAAATTATAGATTTTAGTAAATTTTAAAACTCACACAACTATCATGCGAGACTTTCATTCAAATCCAATTAATGAAAATAGATGGCAAGATCACTTTAGATCAATTTATTACTTAAAGGATTTAATATAAAATTTTTAAACCCAAAAGGGTAGAAGTATAACTCGAATAGGATAAAGTTAAGACATCAAAGTATGATTTTTTTAAAAAATAAAAATATATTATATACATCTAAGTGAACAATAAAAATTTTTGCTTTCTTCTTCACCCATAAAACACTAATATTTTTCTTCTTTTTAGAGAAATAAAAATATTGCTCACGTAATAACAATTTTTGATTTACACATAGCTATTCGCTCTTTTAGTTGATAATTTTTTTAAATTATAATTATCTTACTATTTTCAATACTATCGATTATATTTATCCTACTAGGTCAACGGACATCTTCATCAAAACCACAATATTTTACCTATAGTACTTGATTTAAAATCTGCACCATCCCATTTCACCAATGCATTTTGTATTATTTCATATTTAGTAACCTTTAAATCATTCAATTCCTTCTTATGATATATTTTTGCTGACCCGTTTCATGAAATATGCTTTTCTCCAATAAAATTGGTGGCTAATAGAGGAGTGACCTCTTTAGCCTCCATTATTTTTGAAAAAAAAAAAAAATTGTAAGCTTCTTCTTACACTCAGAAAAATATACAAAATAAATAAATAAATAGCTTACATCATTATAAAAAATTGTAAGGGTATTTTGGAACATATGCATTCTTGCAACAGACAATGGGACGCAGTGGGGATGGATAACCATACGTCTACTTTGCAGCGTAACGTTCAAAACCTGGCCCACCCTCTTCCCCCTTCCCTTCCGTCCAAGTGGCCTCTCATCTGTGCGTGAACCCATACAAAAAGATAACACTAACCCCGTCCAAAAATCTCAAAGAAGGCAATTATAAGTATTTAAACCCCGCCCCCCCCCCCCCCCCCCCCCCCTTCTGTCTCTCCACTTTTATTACTCGCTAGAAAAAAAAAAAAGAAAAAGAAACAGAGCAGGCGATGCTCTCAAGGTTCAGCGGCGCGGCCTGGATGGAAGACTCCGGTAGAGGCGGCGGAGACGATGACGGCACCGCCCCCTGGTCCACGACCGACGCCTCCGCCGCTGCCGGCGCCGGCGAGAGCAAGGACGTGCTCGGCCTGCCCTCCTTCAAGTCCCTCCTTGAGGACGACTGGTACCTTAGCAGCGCTGGCGACCCCGGCTCCTCCGCCCACCACCCCTTCGGATCCCTCCACGTGCCGCAAGAGATGAAAGACCTGGCCTTTCCTTCCGACCCTTCCCCGCCGGGCGCGTCCCTCCTCTCGCTGGTGGACTCCTCCTCTGTCCCCTTCCTCCCTTCCAAGGCCGCCATTCCCCCTCTCCTAGGCGCGGTATGCACCAACCCGTTGGACGCCGGGTTCGATCTCGGCAGCGATGCCTCCGGGTTCCTACCGGCGGCCCAGGTGTCGTGTTCCTCTGTTCTGATGGGCAGGGGGGGCGGCGGAGGGGTTTTTGGGTTTTCCGGAGTGGGAGAGAACGGGCAGATGGGTGGTCCTGTTTTTGGCTCCGCCCCCCAGTTCTCGAGCACCTGGGTGCCTCTGCTTGCCGGAAATGGCCCTGGTTCCAGCTCCGACGCTGGTTTCCATACAATGGGTTTTGATTCTTTTGAGAATTCGCCGTTTCTAAATCGTTCTAAAGTATTGAGACCTCTGGAGATCTTCCCACCGGTGGGAGCCCAGCCGACTTTGTTTCAGAAGCGAGCCGCTGCAGCTTTACGGCAGAATTCTATGATGGTGGGAGAGAAAGGCGCCGCCTTGGCGCTCTTGGGCCCAGGTAGAGGGCAGGGGAGCAATGGGAGGAGTGTAATGGAGGGTGAGCAGGAGAAGAAGAGGAGGGGGAATCAGGAGGATGAGATAGATGAGCCGAGCATTGATGGCTCGGGCTTGAATTATGACTCAGAAGATGCTGCGACTGAGAATGCCAATGGTGAAGGAGATTGGAAGAACGGCGATGGAGGGAATACTTCGAATACCAATAGTACAGTGTCTGGTGGTGGAGATCAGAAAGGGAAGAAGAAGAAGGGTCCCCCTGCAAAGAATCTGATGGCTGAGAGGAGGAGGAGGAAGAAGCTCAACGACCGGCTTTACATGCTCCGATCCGTTGTTCCAAGGATTAGCAAGGTGAGAACTCTATTTTCTTCATCTCTTGGTAGATCTCATGTTGGGCCTGTTACTTGTTTTGCTTCCCGATTCATCAATATCTTCTAGTAATCAGTGAATTTGATAACAGCTTAATGGCTTATAAATGAACATTATAATATTTGAATTGCATTCATCATTCCATGAATTTCTTGAATCTTGATGATTGCTATCAGGAGAGCAGTTTTTGGATCTATTGCTCTGGTGCTGCATGTCATTGAACTGCATTATTCTGATAGCCATTGATGAATATAAGCCTGCATTCATGGTTTGTTTGTGTTCCTTTCATCATGTTTGTAAGCTATTTTCAATTTTGCTGGTATTGTTGCCTGGCTTATTAAGCTAGTATGCATTGCTTTAATATTATAAGGCTGTTCCTACTGATCAATAATGCACTTTTGTTGTTTGAGCTTTTTCATAATATAAGGTAGCCTATGAATTGAGCTGTTCATGAACAGCTTGGATGCATCTCGATTGAAGGTTTAAGCTTGTTCTTTTGGAAGACAACCAATGTTAAGGCCCACTTTGCGTATCAGCCAAGCCTGAACAGTGAACAGCATATAGCTCAGTTTGGTTTGACTTGTTTGCAGTTCTTAACAACTTAATGTTGTACGCGTGCTTTGATCATAAACAATATACCTAATTGCTCACAGTGGTCACTCTTACCTAATAATTGATGGTATTGGTTTACCTAGTTGCTAAAATTTAGCATGAAGCATGATTCTTTTATGGCAGCAGTCAATTGTTTTGTATTGTTTGTATACCAGACTGCATTTATGAACTGTTGCTGAATCGTAGCTGACTTTATGAGTATTTCTTTGTAGAATAATTTCTCTCTCTTCTTCTGGCAATATGGGGGAACAGCCAGTTAGCTCTGTTTTCATCTGCTTGTTAGTGTTTCTGAGCACCAGAATCCTAATTTATATTTGAAATTTAACTAAGCTAAAGTAAATGGACCCCATCTGAAGGACATGTTTCAAGCAGTCTATGTCCACATGCACCTTTATGTGATAATTACCTGCATTCTCTTTCTACTGCACCTGTCCCTTGTTATTCCACACTGATGGTCAGTGGGGCTTTTGCAACAGATGGGAGCACAGAATGTAGGTACTCACCTCTGTGTATGGATCTGGTGCTCCTGCCTCTCTCCCACCATGTGATATAGAAAGAATTGCATCTCGATATGTTTGAATTGTTGGTGTTGGTTATTAGTTGTTTCGTTGTTTGCCTTGATTAATTGTTCCATAATATGATGGATTTAAAAAAAAAAAAAAAAAATGCTAGGTGTCCAGATCCTCTCCCTTCCCTTTCCTTTACCTCATCCCCTCACATACATCTTTTATCTTTTATGCCTTTTTTCTTTTCATTTTTCTTTCTTCCCCCCCATTTTTTTTTTTTTTTTTTTTTTTGGAGGGGGGAATTTTGGGGGATGGAGAGACCAGTTTCAAGGCCCCATAAGCTGGGTCACCAGATATATCTGATGTTATTAAGAATACAAAGGCTGGTCTTACCCTTTCTCGTTGGTACCAACTTCCATGGAATATCTTGGGTCTGATGTTAAGCTACCTTCTCTTTAGATGTGAGACAACTAGTTTTCCTATTAAGTGTAATTTCATTTTGAGGTTGGTTGTCTTTGTTCTTTCCATGTGGCTTTACCTGTGGGAGTATTTTGTACCTTTGAATTTGACTGAAAAATCTACAACATGCTGTGGGAACTGCATGCAATCTCCAAGGAAAAAATCAAAAGATTATTAGCTTTCCTTGTTGCATCCTGCTATTTCCTGCTTAAATTTTTAAACATTGGCATACAGAGCATATACATTATATGTTCATATACAGAACACTGTGTTAGGGCATGAAGTGCAAATCCTTTTCCTATGAACATATATTGCTCTCATCAGTATATAAGACATCCACTTGGATGGTGATGGCAACTGTTTTACTAATGATTAATGTGGTTCTCTAACACAATAGATAGCCTGTGCTGTGGCTCCTGGTAATTTTGCGTAAATCGTGAATATTCCTCTTCCTTTTGACAGATGGATAGAGCTTCTATTCTTGGAGATGCAATCGAGTACTTGAAGGAGCTTCTGCAAAGGATCAATGACCTTCACAACGAACTTGAGTCAACACCTTCTGGTTCTTCAATATCTGCTACAACTACAAGTTTTCACCCATTGACACCCACGCCACCAACGCTGCCATCCCGTATCAAGGAGGAACTGTGCCCAAATTCATTAGCAAGCCCCACCAGTCAACCACCCAGGGTAAGTTCATTTTTACTTGGTCAGAGTTGCAGATGTCTTACTCCTTTTTGGACATTTATTTCTAAAATTGCTATTGTTAGCTTAATCTGTTTTTGCCATCATATCTGTCTTAGATTGTCTAGCTTTGTCAAGAATTTGCTTTTCAACTTATTTGTCCCTCTTTGATACAAATCTAGTCATTAGAAGGGCTGCTGGATGCAAATTGTTCAGATCAGGTTTTAGGGTACACCTCTACATGACCCAGCTCGGGTAATGTTCGAACCTGTGATTCAACCATACTTTCGATCTTGACTTGTGTGAGGTCAGGTAAAGGTGCAGAAATACAATGGATCAGATCAGAAGTTTGAACTATCATTATGAGTCTGGTTAGGTTTATGTTTACTAGGTGCAGACATAAAGTTCTTCACAAATTTAGTCTAGATTCAGAATGCTGACATGGAATATGGCTCCATAATGTTGGAACAGGGTTGAGTACCATCTTTTATCAGGTTGCACATCGGCACGGCCCACATGTCTCCTCATTAAAATCATAGGTTCAGCCTTTGCTTTTCTTTTTCTTTTCTTTTTAGATAATAGAAATTGGTCATTCACGGACCACAGGGTAGAGTTGTTTGCCCACCTCACCTCCTTGGCCTCATTGGCCAAGATGCTAGCTTGGAAGAGGCTCAGTAACCTTCAGATCAGCCCCTAAGGTTTCCCTACATAGAAGTGCAAAGCCCAGCACAAAACGTGCTGCTCATCTAGATCTTGAACTTTCTTCTCTTGTGACGTGAACCCACATATACCTGCACATTTTGCTATTGTGTTATTTATTTTTTTGTAAGAAATCTTTTTGTTGAGATCTACTGAATAGTGATTGAGTGGGCGAAACAAATTTTTCTACTAATTTTTATCGTTCATCCGCATTGGAATCTGTTGAAGCTTAGCCCAATCTAACATCAATCGGGATACAAACTGCTGGATGGATAAACCTTCTGATACCCATTGTGCTATCTGTAGTGTTTTGGAAATATAACTGGTGGTGAATGCAATAATGATAGTAAATGTTGGGATAAATTTTGTTAGCGTATATTCCATGTGTAGGTTGAAGTCCGGGCAAGAGAGGGCCGAGCAGTGAACATTCACATGTTTTGTGGCCGGAGACCTGGATTGTTGCTCTCCACCATGAGGGCACTAGACGGTCTTGGTCTCGATGTCCAACAAGCAGTCATCAGCTGTTTCAATGGGTTTGCACTAGATGTTTTTCGCGCTGAGGTAAGCTTCTTTCCATTTAGTATCACCCCAGTTCTAAGGTCATCAGATATTCTAGCTTTCCTTCTTACTCCAACTTCTTTCTTTGAGCTTATTCCACTTCAGTTCCTTCAAAAGTAATCAGCTAAATATGTTCACTTGTTTCTTTCTGTCAGCAATGCAAGGATGGGCCTGGAGTTCTTCCTGAAGAAATCAAAGCGGTGCTCTTGCACTCCGCCGGCTACCAAAGTGGAATTTAGGTGAACAAAATCATCGAAGGATTTGCAGAGGAACCAACAGGAAAGCTCGCTGAAGATTTTGTAGATCCATCAGACTCCCATTTCATTGATAGTTCTCAATGCCATCAAACCATCATAGGTGGTGATAGTTCCTAGTGTAGCATTCCCTTGACCTGGCATGGCAAGGAGAAACATTGCCAGTCTCTCTTTCTTCAGCACTAAAATAAATGCTTGTGTTGAATCATGATCTTAGCTAATGGTCCACTGTCTAGATTACACCTGATCATGTAAACGAGTGCATCAGTAAATTTTAGTTTTGAGACTTAAAATATTCTGGTTTCAACTTCTTGTAACTTAGTTTTCTTATAATTTTAGTTCTCACCATTATTCTTCATTCTCTGGAAATTTCAACTTCTGTGCCAGCTATTTATCTATTTTCGTTTGCATGATATATGAAATGGTTGGAAGTCGATTAAATGTAAAAAAAAAAAAAAAAAAAGTGTTATCTCATCTCTCTTGGCTGAGTTCTTATATATTACCTGTTCATTGGTAAGAGTGGGGGTCTGATCATGCTTACAGCCAAAGCAGTCCAAGAGCTAAAGGACAAGGGGGCCATGTGGTGGACAAGGTTCATATCATCCTTCATGTTTTGATTGTCTCCCTTCAAAGCATGTTGGTGTGTCAAATGTCGTACCGGCTTCCAAGCATATAAACCTCCAAAATAGATCGGAGTAAAAATTAAAATGATTATATTCTCTAATCTATTTGATCCGTGATTGAAATCAAAATTAAAATAAAATTTAAATATTAAAAAAAAAGTTGTTATTGAATTTTGAAGGATTGAAATATTTTTATTCTCTCTTGAAATTATATTAGAAATAGAATTCTAAATGATTGGAATGATAGTTATTTATTTGTATTTATATTTTAAAGTTTAATTTTTTCCAACCAAATATGTCCACAAAATCTTCAAATTAAATTGGTTGTACATAGGCTTCGAGGAGCTATTGAAGTTTTCTGCACCGAGTCACTTAATTGACTGTCAACGGGGTTTGTGGCCTTTTTTTTTTTTTTTTTTTTCCTCTTTCTTTGTTTTTTTTTTTGTTTTTTTTTTTTTTTTTAATGTGAAGGGAGGCGCCGAATGCCATGGCCATCCAGAAGAAATTTTATTAAAGTTGGACGAGGACAAAATTTATATATTCAGGCTTAACCTGAAACCAGGTTCAGAAGAGACAAAATGATATGTTTTAGAGAAAAGAGTAGAAGGCGGCAACATTGATGACTGGTTGTTATCCCCAAAGGAGGGGGTGGAATCTTTGGTTCTGATGGAGACTACGAATACGACATGCGATACTCTATTTCTTCCCTTCACATACGACGTTTGTGCTCTTCTTTCTCCTTTGTTTTTGAAGCATTCTTTGGATTTCCTCCGAGTGCCCCTTGTGAGAACGAGGTCCGGTTTTCCACAGAAATGACATCTGTTCCCTAACATTATCCGGTGAAGAGGCTTCAAAACAGAAGATTCGGTTTGTATCGTTCCCTCCACAAGCACCAACACGCCGTACCTACCATGCAATCACAAGCTTTTTCTAGTGATTTTGCTTATCTATTTACTTCTCCCGGGCAGCCATAACAATTCAATGGAATATAGTTTCCAGTTTAACATGGGCCTCGGCACCAGTTGTTGCCAAAGTAGCAGAGCAAAAGCCCGTTGCAGCCGTTGATGGTCTGTTGATTCTTCTTCAGATCCACAATCCGATTCCTCTATTTCGATTTTATCATCGAAGGCTGTTGAATATTTTAACCTTCTCTGGGATGATAGCAATGTGCATGATAAGAGAAATGCCGGATGATAAAATCCATACAAGAAAAAATGTATTCAGCAATTAACCCTAGGGATTCTCCACATGATAAAATTCACATAAAGGAAAAATAGCAGTTGACTCCTGAGATTCTCCTTGGGGTGGAATTTACATAAAGGAAAAAGAGTAGTTGATTCCAGAGATTCTCCATACAGTGGAATTTTCATAAATTATCTAGATTTCCTTTCTTCTTTATTTTTGAACTTTGAATTTAAATTTTTTATGGAAATAAATCCAACAATCATCGGAATATTGTCTTATGTACAAACTCTATACAATCCCTCTCATATTCATCGAGTTCCATTATTTTTTTTATCGCATCAGAGCCACTCTTAGATTAGACCAACAATGCCCTCCTTCTTAAGTTCAAACCTGCCCATGATCTAAGTATCCTTATCCGTCAACACTTAATATTGGCAACTTTGAATCTCTTCACATCACCCCAACAAATTACTTGTTGTGAAAAACAAATATTACGATCCTAGTTTAAAGCTAGGATTTCCAAGGTTTTCTTAGTGGTGAGACTCTCTCGCGCCTGAGGCACTTATTGCCCATCCAAATAGCACTAGATCAAAATTAGTGTCAAATCCTGACTTTGCTGGTTGGAAACGATCCGATTGTTTGCTACGAGGTTCGATTACGGGTACATTATCAGAAGAGACTGTGGGCATTATTGTTGTACTTAACATTCCTGCAAAAGTTTGGAAAGCACTGGAGGACTCATACACCCAAGATTCAATTGAACGTGAATTAATCTTACTCATGATTCGGCTGTCATTCAAAAAAGTACAGATTCTTTGTATGAGGATTTTAAATGTTTTAAGTATATATATGATAATTTGGCTGCAATGACGAAATCCATATCAGATCAAATTAAGGTTCTATCATTATAATTATTAAGAGGATTAGGGTCTAGTTATGAAGCCTTTGTGACTACCATATTAAAAGCCACATGTTCCTTCATACAAAAATCTCATACCTTCACTACAAAGTTATGAAGAGCATATCCAACCACATGATAGTGATTCCCATAGGCAGCCACAAGTTACTCACATAGCTAATAGGCTTCTAACATGAATAGAGGAAACACCCATTTAAAAGGTTTTGTCCAAGGGGAAGGTTCTGACAAAAGTGGAGGATTTCAAAGGAATGAAATGGTATATTCGAAGAATCAAAATCATCAAAATAACAAAACTGAGAATGAAGTTTATTTCTCAAATATGTGGGAAACATGGCCCTAGAGCTCTAAGGTGCTTTAACATATTTAACTCATCATATCAAGATGATGATGTTCCATGTAATAACTGGCCCATTTAGACCAGCCCACATGAATTTTAAGCCCATACTCGGCCCATCAAAAAAAAAAAAAAAAAGAAAACTCCCGATGGGAGTCTTCTTCTTCCCGTGCTTGAGTGGGATCAGGACTTCTAGGACTTTCCAAACCCTAGGAGACCCTCTATAAAACTTTTTCCCTTTCCTTCTTCAAGGTCATCGAGAACATTGGCCTTCTCCTTTATCTTTCTTCTCTCTCTATTTTTCGTTGAAGCCGTGGATGCCTTCCTTGTGCTCACCTAAAAATCTTGCCGGAGGAGTCATCGGAGGCCGATGTAAACCCCAACCCCTCTTCTTCTCTTTCTCTCCCTTCTTCCTATCATCCTTTGGATGGCCGTCAGAAGCACCGAAAAAGCCTTCTAGATGAAATCCCTATTTTCTCCTATTTTTAACTGAGCCTTTTTCTTTTTTTCGGCCACCGACACCACCGCTTGTGGTGCCATATCTCAAGGTCGTCATATCTCAAGGTCGTGATCCCCTCCTACCAGCAACCTTCTCTTGAGGTTTTGGTCGTCGGTGGTTGGCCAATAACCAAAAAAATCGAAGAAAATGAGACGGTCCCCTATATTTCTAAAAAATTTTGAGTTTCTTTTAATGGTTGGCCACTTGCCACCGGCCACTCTTTTGCTCCACCGTCCCTTGCTCTGTCTGCTACTACCCACCGTCGGACCATCGGCTATGCCGCCATACCCTACTAGAGCACCAGTCGCCCCCTTCCATCCTCTGTTTCGGCCAAAGAAAAGAAAATAGAAAAGAAAACGAAGAAAAGAAGAAGAAAATAAAGAAAAGGAAAAGAAAAAGAAAACAAAAGAAAAAGAAGAAGAGAGAGAAAGACCTCTCTCTTGAGTCTCTAGGGTTTTCTCTTTTCAATGTTTTTCACCCACCTTCTCTCTCTAAAAAGATCAATAGATCTTAGATCGAGTCAAACCCTCCTTTTCTTGGGACTTGTGTTGGTTCTGGCAGATTGACCCTGAATCATATTTGTGTCCAAATAGTCTATCGAATTGATCATCTAGTCAACAATTATTTTTAAAATTTATTGAGTGAAAAATTAATTATGATTTAATATTTTAAATAGGAGTACCTGACTCGTTCAATGCAGCTTAAAGATCTAGGGGATCAAGATAAGTGGATTTTATGTTCTTTACTTATTTTTAAATTATCATATCTTTTTATGCATAAGAATTATTATTATAAATTTATATTTTTTATAAAATAAGGATCAGTATATGATGTATGAAAATCATATTTTATTATGATTATTGCTTTTTCATGAACATGTTTTATGAAGATGATAAGTTTTATAATGCATTAATGTTAATGTTTCCCATCTAAGTATATGTAAGTTTTTTTTAAAAAATATATAAGAATTTCAAAAGCTCAGAGATAGCTATGAACAAATTCCTTTTAGAAAAGTCAACATTCGGAGCTAGCATTCATAAGAAACATGATTCTATCAATAGGTTCCAAGTTGGCACAAGAATTAAGAATCCTATCGATTAAGAAACATGACCCTATCATGGGTATAATAGTGACCTTAGCATGAATATCTGTGAGCAAGATTTTAAAATATGACATGAACAAATGAACAAGAATAATTTATAAATCATGTTTATGAAATTTCATAGATTATGCATGCATAATTGATTTATGATCTGATTTATATTATATTCTATGAAATGCTTTATTTGCTATAATTGTTATTTTTGAAATAATGCATTGTCATGAATAAACTTATACTTGATTCGGTAAGAAAACATAGAATTTTATTTACTGAGCTAGTGTAGCTCACATCTTTTTATTTTTTCTTTATAGAGAACTATGGATAGGATTGACGAGGGATCCAAGCTTGGGGCTCTACTTAGTAGACTTGAAAATTTTGACAGTTGCACTTAATTTAATAAATGAGCATGAATATGTATTAGGTTACGAATTTTGAAACTTGAATTTTGGTTTAGACTTTTGGATTGGATGCTTTGAACCAATTTTGATTTAATTAAGAATTTAATTTGAACTTTTTATTACTTTATTCTTGATGCATCTCTTATCTAATTTAAGAAAAGAAATGTTGGCTTCATGTTGTCGAGGGAGATACTCCTCGGTAGCATGACCGTGTTACGTCCCGATTTTAGGGTGTGATATTTTATCGTATCAGAGCAATAGGTTTGATCATGAATAAAATTTAAAGTGGGGAGTTAGATCATGTTTAGCTAGATCCAACTTAATTGAGCAAGAATAGATAAATTTCTAACCTTTGATTGTTTTCCATCTATAGAAGTTGAGTAATGCTAAATTTTTGGAATAGGAAAGAAAGAGTGATAAGGAGAACGAAACTTTAGCAGACATGGTTACTAGGAGCAAAGGAGCAAGATTAACTTCGTAGAGAGAGACGAACCAGCCAGTTTAGTGGGCCCCTAATGCACCAGTCGCTTAGGCAAATATTGCTAGAGCATGTCAAATGGTGGCTCAACTTATTCAACAACAATAATAGACTCAAGCCCCTCCTCGACCTGCATCATCTATGGAGTCATACTATGAGAGATTCAAAAGACTCAACCCACTACTATTTGAGGGAGAACCTGATCCTTTAGTCACAAAAATCTAGATTTGAGAGATAGAAAAGATATTCAATGCTCTACAGTATCTCGAGAATGTAAAAGTCATGTTAGCAATACCAATGTTGAAAGAAAATGCAGAGTTTTAATGGACTGCAATGAAGACTGCCTATGACAATGCTGATGATCGGCTAACTTGGGAGGAATTTGAAAAGATATTTTATGATCAATACTTTTCGGGGATAATGCAGTTGGTAAAAGAAAATGAATTTTTGGCCTTGAAGCCAAAAGATGATATGACAGTATTGAAATATGCAAATAAATTTAATGAGTTAGGCCATTTCTACCCTCAGCTCATGAAATTTGAAAAGAGTAAAGCTAACAGATTCGAATAAGGACTAAGGTATGGAATCTAGTCTCGTTTATTTTTTCATCTTTTCAATAATTACAAAAATGTGTTGGAACGAGCTTTGAAGGTTGAGTCAGAGTTTAAAAGATTGGAACAAGAAAGAGGAGATAAAAAGAGGCCGAGATCAATGGGAAGTTCAAAAGATCAACAAAAGAATCTTAATAATAATAATTTTGATAAGAAGAAAGAATTTCCATCATGTACATACTGTGGCAAAAATCATACCAGATCTTGTCTCAAGAAGATAGGAGCATGCTTCTTATGTGGTGAGAAAGGACATATGGCACGTGACTATCCCAATAAGAAGAAGGATGATTCAAAGTATACTAGACCAGTTAACCAAAGGCCAAAGAAAAATGCTCGAGTGTTCACTTTAACCCAATAGGAAGCCAATGCAAATAATCAAGTGGTGATAGGTACCATTCCAGCCAACTTCATAGATGCTTATGTGCTATTCAATTCTGATTCTTCTCATTCTTTTATATTTTTCAAGTTTGCTACTTCTCTAAACTGCATGCCTAAAGAATTAAGTGAGCCATTATATGTTAGCACACCTCTCAAGAACATTATCATTGCTAATATTATTTTTAAGAATTACAAAAATAGAACAAAGAGAATTAGTTGCAGATTTGGTTCAATTAAATATGCATGATTTTGATATTATTCTTAGGATGAACTGGTCGTATCATGCTCATATTGATTGTTTTGGAAAAAGATTGGTATTCCAAATTTTGGGTGAGCTAGAGTTTTTCTTTCAGGACAAAATTTATAATGTGAAACCTAAACAATTTAATTTTTCTTGGAGTACCATCTCAGCTATAGTGCAAGGAAGGCCTTAAGGAAAGGATGTGAGGCATATCTGGCTTATGTAGTGGATATTCAGAAGAAAGAGGTGGCAATGGATGATATTCTAATTTCCAAAGAATTTTCTGATATTTTTTTTTGATGAACTACCCGAATTATTCCTAAATTGAGAGATTGAATTTAAAATTGACATCACACTACAGACCGGACCAATATCAAAACCTCCCTATCAGATGGCTCCTGCAGAGTTACGGGAATTAAAGGTCCAGCTACAAGAACTTTTGGATAAGAAATTCATCCAATCAAGTACATTACCATGGGGAGCTCCTATTTTATTTGTGAAAAAGAATGATGGAAGCATGCGATTATGTATTGATTATTGAGAATTAAATAAAGTGACAGTGAAGAATAAATATCCTTTTCCTCGGATAGACGATTTGTTTGATCAATTGCAAGGTACTCAAGTTTTCTCTAAAATTGATTTACGATCAGGTTATTATCAATTAAAAATTAGAGATGAGGATGTGCCTAAGACTGCATTCAGGATCAGGTATGGTCATTATGAATTTCTAGTATTACCTTTTGGACTAACCAATGCACTGGCTGCTTTTATGGATATGATGAATAGAATCTTCAAACCATATTTGGATCAGTTTATTGTTATTTTTATTGATGACATTCTTATCTATTCTAAGAGCAAAGAGAAACATGAGAAATACCTGAGGATTGTGTTATAGACTTTAAGAGAAGAGAAGCTCTTTGCTAAGTTAAGTAAATGTGAGTTCTGGTTGGACAGTGTCATGTTCCTTGGTCATGTGATAACCAAAGAAGGAATCTCCATAGACCCAAAGAAAATAGAAGCTATGGTGAATCAATCTCGTCCTACTAATGTGACCAAAGTCAGAAGCTTTTTAAGTATGGCTGGTTACTACAGAAGATTTGTTGAAAGATTTCTTAGATTGCAATTCTTCTAACCCGCTTGATCCAGAAACGAGCCAAATTGAGCGGAGCAGTGAATGTGAGCACAGCTTTCAAGATCTAAAACAACATTTGGTATCGGCCCTAGTTCTTTCCTTGCCTGATAATATCGGAGGATTCGTCATGTATAGTGATGCCTCCAAAAAGGGGTTAGGCTGTGTATTAATGCAGAATAATAAGATGGTAGCCTATACTTCTTGACAATTGAAGCCCTATGAATAGAATTACCCAACACATGATTTGGAATTAGCAGCCATAATTTTGGCCTTGGAAATTTGGTGGCATTACTTATATGGGGAACCATGTGAAATTTATACTGATCATAAGAGCTTTAAGTATTTATTTACTCAAAAAAAGCTGAATATGAGGCAAAGAAGATGGCTTGAACTACAAAGGTTTATGATCTAGATATTAAATATCATCTTAGAAAGGCTAATGTACTGGTAGATGCACTCAGTAGAAAATCAGTAGCAGGTGTGGCAGCATTGCTCTTTACTCAACAGCAAATTCTAAGAGATCTTGAAGATTTGCAAATCGAAGTGATCGATACTGATGTTAAAAATATCTTAGCCAATTTAATGGTATATTCAGTATTGATGGAATGAATAAAAACTGCCCAATAAAATGATGTTCGTTTATGCCAGTATAAGGAAGACCTAAAGAAAGGATTGCACCCTGAGTTCAGAATTCATTCAGATGATACCTTATATTTTGGAAACAGGTTGTGCGTACCTAGAGATCCTGAATTAAAGAGAGAAATATTGGAGGAAGCCCATAAATCTCATTTTGCTATTCATCTAGGTAGTACAAAGATGTATAAAGATTTAAAACAACATTTTTGGTGGAACGGTATGAAGCAAGAAATAGCTTAATTTGTGTCCCAGTGTTTGGTGTATCAGTAAGTAAAAGCCGAACATCAAAGACCAGCTGGTTTGCTAAAACCATTAGAAATACCAGAGTAGAAATGAGAACACATTACTATGGATTTCGTCATAGGGCTTCCGAAGATAGCGAAGAAGAATAACATAATATGGGTGATTGTTGATCGGCTTACTAAATCAGCCCACTTCTAACCCTTTCGAGTTGGTACTTCACTTGATAAATTAGCACGGATATATATTGATGGAATTCTGCACTTACATGATGTGCCGATAAGTATTGTATCTGATCGAGATCCATGGTTTGTATCCAGATTTTGAGAAAATTTTCAAGAAGCCATGGGATTTGAATTAAGGCTTAGTACCGCTTATCATCCACAAACTGATGGCCAATTAGAAAGAACAATTTAAACTCTCGAAGACATGTTGAGAGCTTCCATTTTTGATTTTGGAGGACATTGAGATGATCATGTGACTCTAATAGAATTCGCCTATAATAACAGTTTTCATTCTAGTATAAAGATAGCATCTTATGAAGCCTTATATGGAAGGAAGTGTAGATCTTCTTTGCATTGGGATGAGGTTGGTGAAAAGAAATTATTAGGTCCTAAGCTAGTCCAGGATGCTAAATAGAAAATTCATCTAACCAAAGAAAAACTCAAAGTAGCAGAAGATAGACAAAAAAGTTGGACAAATAGAAAAAGAAAAGGATTAGAATTTTGAGTTGGCAATTTTGTTTTCTTGAAAGTGTCACCAACAAAAGGCATCATGAGATTTGGGAGGCATGGTAAGCTAAGTCCGTGCTATATCGGGCCTTTTGAAGTCTTAGGCAGGATAGGAGATGTTGCTTACAAACTCGCCTTGCTATCAAAATTGTCTAAAGTGCACAATATCTTCCATATTTCTCTGCTAAGGAAGTATGTACTTAATCCAAAAAATGTGATAAAGTATAAGCCATTGCAAGTTCACGAAGATTTAACTTATGAGAAGGTTCCTCTCCAAATTGTTGATCGAAAAGAGCAAGTCCTAAGGCGGCCCATGATTTCATATGTGAAGATTCAATGGAGCAATCATGGAGAATGAGAGGCTAGCTACTTGAAAACTTGAAGATGATATGAAGATAAAGTATCCTCACTTATTTGAAAATGAAGGTATGCCAAGTTTTGAGGGCGAATTTTTTTTTAAGAGGGGTAGAATGTAATAATTGGCCCATTTAGACCAGTCCACATGAATTTTAAGCCCATACTCGATCCATCAAAAAAAAAATAAAGACTCCCAACAGGAGTCTTCTTCTTCCCATAATCGAGTGGGATTAGGACTCCTAGGGATTCCCAAATCCTAGGAGATCTTCTATAAAACTCTTTCCCCTCCCTTTTTCAAGGTCATCGAGAACACTGGCCTTCTCCTTTCTCTATTTTTCGTTGAAGCTATGGATGTCTTCCTTATGCTCTCCTAAAAATCTTATCGGAGGAGTCATTGGAGGCCGAGGTAAACCCCAACCCCTCTTCTTCTCTTTCTCTCCCTTCTTTCCATTTCTCTTTGGATGGCCGCCGGCTGTCAGAAGCACTGAAAAAGCCTCATGGATAAAGCCCCTATTTTCTCCTATTTTTAACCAAGCCTTTTTCTTTTTTTATGGCCACTAGCATTGCCGCTCGCGGTGCCGTATCTCCGGGTTGTGACCCCCTCCTACTAGCAATCTTCTCCCGAGGTTTTGGCCGCTGATAGTTGACCAATAACCAGAAAATTTGAAGAAAAGGGAATGGTCCTTGTGTTTTTGAAAATTTTTGAGTTTCTTTTAATGATCGGCCACCTACCGTCGGTCATTCTTTTGCTCCACCGTCCCTTGCTCTGCCTGCTACCACCCACTGTCGGACCGCCGGCTATGCTGCCATGTCCTACTAGAGCACCAATCACCCCCTTCCATCCTCTATTTCAGCTAAAGAAAAGAAAACAGAAAAGAAAAAGAAAGAAGAAAAGAAGAAGAAGAAAAGAAAGGAAAGAAAAAGGAAAAGAAAAGAAAAAAAAGAAGAGAGAGAAAGACCTCTCTCTTGAGTCTCTAGGATTCTCTCTTTCCGATGTTTCTTCACCTATTTTCTCTCTCTAAAAAGACCTATAGGTTTTAGATTGAGTCAAACCCTCCTTTTCTTAGGACTCATGTTGGTTCTGATAGATTGACCCTAAATCATGTTTGTGTCCGGATAGTCTATCGGATCAATCACTTAGTCAATCATTATTTTTAAAATTTATTGAGTAAAAAATTAATTATAATTTAATATTTTAAATAGAAGTACCTGACTTATTCAACACAGCTTAAAGATCTAGGGCAATCAAGATAAGTGGATTTTATGTTTCTTACTTATTTTTAAATTACCATATCTTTTTATGCATAAGAATTGTTGTTATAAATTTATATTTTTTATAAAATAAAGATCAGCATATGATGTATGAAAATTATATTTTATTATGATCATTGCTTTTATGAACATATTTTATGAAGATGATATGTTTTATGATGCATAAATGTAAATGTTTTTTCATGTAAGTATATGTAAGCTTTTTTAAGAAAAGATATAAGAATTTCAAAGGTTCAGAGATAGCTATGAACGAATTTTTTTTAGAAAAATTGACACCTAGAGCTAGCATCTATAAGAAACATGGCCCCATTAATGGGTTTTAAGTTAGCACAAGAATTAAGAATCATGTTGATTAAGAAACATGGTCCTGTCACAAGTACAATAGTGATCTTAGCATGAATATCTATGAGCAAGGTTTTGAAATATGACATGAATAAATTAACAAGAATGATTTGTAAATCATGTTTATGAAATTTTATGGATTATGCATGTATGATTGATTTATGATCTGATTTATATTATGTTCTATGAGATGCTTTATTTTCTATAATTGTTATTTTCAAAATAATGCATTGTCATGAATAAATTTATGCTTGATCCGGTAAGAAAACTTAGAATTTTACTTACTGAGCTAGTGTAGCTTACATTTATTTATTTATTTATTTATTTTCTTTACTGAGAACTAAGAATAGAATCGATGAAGAATTCAGGCTTGGGGCTTTACGTAGCAGCTTAAAAATTTTGACAGTTGCACTTAGTTTAATAAATGAGCATGAACATATATTAGGTCATGAATTTTGAAACTTGAATTTTGATTTTGGCTTTTAGATTAGATGCTCCGAACCAATTTTGGTTTAATTAAGAATTTGATTTGAATTTTTTATTACTTTATTCTTGATGCATCTCTTATCTAATTTAGGAAAAAAAATGTTGGCTTCATGATTTTGGGGTGTGACATTCCGTAGGAACTAGCAGCTTTGACTATTAATGCAAATAAATTAAATTAGAATGGTTTTCTGATACAGCTTTAACATCACATGTGAACTCGGATTCAGATAAATTGGATAACTTGGAATCTTATATTGGTAGTGATGGTGTTATGGTTGGAAATGGTGAAATTCTTCCAATTACACATGTTGGTGATGCTATAATTACGACTGACAATCGCCCACTTCATCTGAAAAATGTGCTTCTTGTTCCTAATGTTAAAAAGGACTTGATATTTGTCACCAACCAACCAGTGATTTGCCATATAGTATTAAATTTTTCTCTGATGGTCGTGTGATTAAGGACAGGAGAACAAGATAGGTGGTGGGCAACAGCGAGGAGGATTGTATGTTATAGATGATGACAACACGATCTTTGGTGATGAGAAAACTGCAGCTATGTTTCCAAATCGGTTTAGAAAGATGACTGAAGAAAGGTGGCACCAATGTCATAGTCATCCGCATCGTCAAATGGTTGCCAAATGGAAAAGTCATCTCGTCCATCATTTCTTCCTGCTGCTGATAATTGTGAAAAGCCTTTCATAAAAATATATTCAAATTTATGGGGACCAGCCCCTCTTTGCTCTACTAAAACTTTAAACTATTATTTTATTTTTATTAATGATTAAAATCGATTTACATAGTTATATCCTTTAAAAAGAAAATCTGATTTCTTCACATATTTTATTCACTATTTTAAATATGTGCAATGCTAGTTTAGTGCAAAAATTCAAATCTTTCGATCAGATGGTGGTGGTGAATTCTCAGATGATAAGTTTGATAATTATCTAAGTTGCCATAGAATTGTACATCAGATTTCTTGTCCAACAACTCCTAAACAAAATAGTCTTACCAAACAAAAATATAGAAATATATAGGGACTTGGACTCATTATGATGATTCATGCAAACATCCCAAAGAGGTATTAGATTGATTGTTTTAGTGCTGTTGTTTTCTTAATCAATAGATTGCCTACACCAACTTTAAAAATAGACTCTCATTTGCATCAAAAAAAAAAAAAAAAAAGACTCTCCATTTTTTAGTCTATTTGGAAAGCAACCGGATTACGCTACTCTTTGAGTACTTGGAGGCCGATATTTTCCTTGCTTAGGTGGATATTCAAGATCAAAACTAGATCCCAAATTTTTGCCTTGTTTCCTTTTGGGATATAGCAACAAATACAAACAGTATCAATATCTCTATCCTCCCACAAGAAGAGTGTACATCCCACAATGTGTTTTTGATGAATCAACCCTTCCATTTGTCGATCTAAACTCACTTTATAGTCTTGCTCAGATTATGGGGGAGTTATCCATCTTTCAAGAATGGATTGATCAAATTGATAAGGAAGATTTATCTAACAAATCTATTACTAATGTTTCTTATCCTTTAGTTGTGGCAGGCCTTTCTAATGAAATGGACAAAATTTCAGCACCTTCAGATACTACATAATAAGTCATCTCAAGTGATCAATTTTGAATCCACAAGATTGGACACAATGGGTTACCCATCATGAAATGATCTTGATTGTGCACATGAAAATCCCATAGTTATACATCAATCTAAAGGATCATTTTTGTTGCCCAAATAGACAACCCAAGGAGGAGGTTAGTTTTTTCAAAAAAAATTAAAACTTGCGGTGAACAAAAACTAAACTCAGTGAAATAATGTGGATGAAAGCTATACAATGTATCGTGAAGATGAAAACAATAATTAATGAAGAGAAGAGACAAAGCACCATCAAACACGAAGGTTTTATAGTCGTTTGGCATCAAACTCAGCATCTACATTCATTTCCCAAGCCGTCCTTAGAAATTTTACTATAATTTTCTCTAGATTACAGCTTGATTATTTTTCTGAGCTCACAATCAAATTTTAATTAATTCTTTCAGTAGAAATCAACCAAAACCACTCTCTTAAGCTACTCCTAGGCTTATATAACAATTACACTCTAATTCAAGGCTTGGATGGGCTTATCCCCAAGTTGAAACTTATTTATAATAGAAAATTGCAATACAATATAAAACACAAGGAAAAAGCTCCTAAAAGAGTAAAAGAATGTCGATGAAGCTTTTGAAGATTATGTTAAGGAAGCTTGATAATTAATGTACTCTTCTTTATCTAAAAACCACTTAAATGTTTCAAAAATTATATTGTTGGAAGGTTGTAGCTCTTTCTTGATTGCTCACTCTTTCTGTTGGCTTTTCTAATTATTTGATAGCCTTTAAAATCTTTTAAAATATCCAAAAAGTCATTTCTAGCCATTAGAGATAAAAAAACTAGTTGTTATAGCCATTTTGCATAATTCCAAAACTTCTACAAAACTAGCTATTGGAGCAGTTAACTACATTCGAGTTGACTCAGATCAAGTAGGGGTCAATTTGAGATAACTATGAGTCAGTTCAACAAAAGTAGGGGTCAACTCGAAGCCAGATCTGAGAAATATATCTCTTTATCTTTCTTGAGAGAGTTGACTTAACTACTGGGAGTTGGCTCATAGCTGTTCAGGAGATGACTTGGGACTAAGTATGGGTCGATTTGAGGCCAGACTGAATAATCCAACTCTCTGTCTATTTGAGAGAGTTGACTTAGCAAAAGTAGGATTCGACTAGGAGTGGCAAAATATGATCCGACCTGCCAATCCAACTCGTGTTCGACTTGCCATAAATAGGTTTGGATTTGACTTAAATGGATTCAGATCATAAATGGATCAACTTGTTTAATCCATTTATTAAATAGGTCAAATTTGAATTTAAATTTTTCAACCTGCCCTTTTATAATTTTTATATAAAATTATTTGGGTTTATGAGCTTTTGATCTATTCCTGCGATCCATGCGGACCAGTAGCATGGATCATGTAGCCACGAGGAGCGAGCTTCGCTAGGGTCGGAGGGAGAGGGGGGATGGTCGGATGGAGCTGCATGGGGATGGGGTGCAGGCTGAAGGGGAAGCGAGCGGGGTTGGTCACATGGAGCCGCGGGGGGGCATGCAAGCTTCATTGAGACCGAAGAGGGAAGCAGGGGGGATGGGTTGCATGGAGCCATGGGGGGCATGTAGCGACGATGTCGGAGGGAGCAGCAAAGATCGATCGAATCTTCCCCTTCTAGGGCCACCAGCATCAATGTCGTCGATCGGGATGCAACAGTCGACCACTTTTTTCATCTCCAAGGCCACAGCCAAGGTCGACGGCAGTAGTGATAGGGAACCTGTGGGAGGGTTGTCCCCTTCGAGAAGCACCTCACGATGTCGGAGCAGGCTTCGATGAAGAAGGCCGATGGTGGAAATGGCAATAGGTCCGATGGCTATAGTTGCTCGATGGCGCAAGGATCCGATGGTGGCGCACGGATCCGATGGTGGTACATGTACAACAGTGCAATGAGAGCAACAGCATGCCACGGTGGTGCACAGATCCGATGAGGTGGTGCCTAGATCTGGTGGTGGCGTGCGAGCAGTAGCGATGGTTTTGTTTTGGATGGGACGAAGGGGAGCTAGAACATTTGGAAGCTTCCAACAGGTGAGAGAGAAAAAAAAGAAAAGAAAAAATGATTGAAAACTTTTTTATATTTTTAAACAGACCACAAATAATTTTTTTTAATTAGGTTATAAATATAAATAGATTAAATAGGTTGGATCGAGTAATCTATTTATTAAATGGGTCAGATTCAGATTTCAATATCTGACCTATTTAATAAATAGGTCAGTTATAGATTTGGACATTTTTGACCTGACCTACATTGACTTGATCCATTTATGATCCGACCCGACTCAACCCGATTGCCACCCCTAGGGTCGACTCGCAAACAATATTGCCACTTGAAAGTTGCATGTCAGAGTTGATTTTTTGAAGCATAGAGTTGGCTTTTGACTTCTTCTGCTTGAATTTTTATAAAATGGCTTCTTCAATATACTTTTTTGGCTTCTTAATTTGGCATTCACACGAGACTTTCTAAGAGTGAACTTAACTTTCTGAAACAATCTTAATACAAACTTCAACAACTCATTAGTACCAAAATATGTACTCAAATCTTTTGTATTCATCAAAATCAATTCTTAGATGAACAAATTGATGAATCATAAAAAGGTACTATACAGACCACTTTGGATGTACTATTATCATGTCAACCTAAGTTTAATTACCATCCAAGCCTTTAACTTTTTTTGCTTCCACTCAACAACACCAATGACCACAAGATCCATGCGAGGTATCGTTAAGTCTAATCCTTGTTATGCAGCACTTTATGATTTATCTAATGTTCCTCTTATTCCAAAAGAACCCAGGTCAAATCTGCTCTTACTCACCTAAGATAGTTAAAAGCCATTAACAAAGAAATTGATGCACTAAAACCTAACCAAACTTGGGATGTTGTTCCACCCTCCTCTAATATAAATATTATTGGCTGTAAATGGGTTTACAAAACCAAACTTAAGATTAATGGAAATCTTGATTGACTCAAGGCTCGTTTAATGGCGAAAGACTTCAACTAAGTTGAAAGAATTGATTTTTCTAAAACTTGTTCATTATGGTTAAGCTAGGAAGTATTCCTACCATTCTCACTATTGTGATGACCAAAGGATAGAGTATTTTGCAACTAGACATAAAAAATATGTTTCTTCATGGATATTTACAAGAACTAGTTTATATGGAGCAGCCACCAAGGTTCATTGACTCTAAATTTTCACCACAAGATCTTAGTCAACCTCACTACTTTCTTGGCATTGAGGTACATACTTTTACTGGTGGCTTTTTCTTAGATCAATCTAAATATGCTCATTATCTTTTAAATAGATCACATATGTTGCATTGCAAGCCTATTTCAAGGCCAATGGCTATGAAAGACCACAAAACTTTGTCAAATGACAATCTATATCTAGATCCTACTCATTATCGAAGCATAGTTGGTGCTTTACAATTACTTACTTTCATGAGGCCAGACTTATCTTACACCATCAATTTTTTTTTTGTCAATTCATACATGCTCCAACAATGGGTCACTTCAAAATTCTTAAATGTATGCTTAGGCAGGATTTTAAATCCCATAAGATGGGAGAATCCTGATTTTCACCCAAAATGGGACACCCTACATCTTGTCCCATCTGGGTGGCCATCTAATCGGCATCTCGTTATACACTTGGGATGCTTTTATATATATATATATATTATTTTAAAGTTTTATTGCTCTATTTTTTATTTAAATATACTTAAACTTCAAAAGTAATATATTTATAATAGACCAGTTATATTTAGTACTAACATTATAATGCATTATGATCTTCCAAGTTATTAAAGATTTCTTCTTGATTACCAAGCAATGATCTCTCATAATTAATGCATGCATGGATACTTGATAAATCAAAAATGTTGAATTTGATGAAAAAATTGTAACTATTTGAGCTCAATCACTTATATATGAAAATATAAAGCAAAATTGTTGAAGTTTGATAACAAAGCTATAATATATACTACTTGAGCTTAGTCACATGTATATAAAAATATAACTATGCTAATAATATATAATAAATTATTTTTAATATTATATAAAATGGATTCATCAATTTAAAATAAATATATCAAATTTACTACTAATTCTAGATGGAATGCCTATAATACTCATAAATATTTGGGTCCTGCTCATAATCGAGGTCTTGAATATGATATCAATTTTGATATTAAGCCCATCCTTATTGCTCATCTTGTACCTTGATATTGTCTAGGATAACCTTCTTGATAGTATATTGAATAAGAGCCGGCTATCCTTGGGTTAGGATAGTGAGAGACAATACTATATATTATGGCCCAAAAATGTATCCATGTGAGAATACTCCTCAAAATATGATCATTAAGAGTATATATCTAAATCATTCATAGAAAGTGAAGGATCATAATATACAGTTTGGCTATCTGATGCTCTAATAGATCCCATTTTGATTGATGATAATGATGACCTAACTTGTTCAGACTTTAACTTGCTTCTTAGAGCATTTTGCTCCATCCATGCCATAAACTCCCATTCCTTAATTATTTCTAGCTCCTTGTAGAAATGATTCAAAATATCTACAACATGTGCCTTACATCCTGCAATAATTCTTCTTCTCCTACTTCTATAGGCTAGCAACTCCTCATCCTAATATTTAGATATAGATCTAGCTCTATGGTCCTTTCCTACATAGCATAGGAGAAATATGCCTCTATAATAAAAGGATCGATTCCATATACTTCACCACTTCATATCCACCATAACCATCATGATCATCAAATCCATTATCACTCTTACTATCATTATCATAATCGCTATTATCATAAGATGATCTAGGCAATCTAAGATTTAAAGGCTTAGATGTCTCACTATCATCATCTTAAATATGTACATCATCAATTGCCTCTAGTGGATCAATTATTGCCTTTTCTTTTAATTTGGACTTCTTACATCTCTCCTTAATTGCAACTCTCTTGCTCCCTCTCGAGTTATGATCGGCCTTTGCTTGTTGACTTACCATATCTCTACTATTAGTCCTAATGCCCTGGTTATCTCTGGAGATCTTTATTTGATATTTTAAACTAAATATTTTGTGATCAAATTATTGACTAGAATCCTTAGATTGCCTACTACCTGATCCATCATTATCTCCACCAATATCTCGTATTTCACTTTGAATGGGAGAGAAATGAGAGGCCACACATCGGTCCACATCTTGTACCCTTTTTTTATGTGTTATTATTTTGCATGGTTGAGATTGATTACTTGGCTCATCTGATACTAGTGGGTCTTATGTTTTATGATCTACAACCTAGCCCAATATAGAATTCTCCTCATCATGCACAAAGTCCTCCTCGAATGGGTCATCTTTTTTGGACTCTTTTTCCTCATTTACATACTTGAGCTTCAACCTCATCTTATGGTGGACAAAAATAATATCTCTCAATCTTTATGAGGTTAGATAATTTTTTATTTTTATATAGATCAGGACAAATGCACTTTAATTGCACTCAAATTCACTTGATGAGATGGTCTATGATAGAATTTGAATGGCAATCTTTCTTAGATTTGATGTGAATGTGCCCCACTGGACTGATCACTTCTTTGCAGTCAAATAATATATATGTACATAAATGTTTAAGTTCTTAGCTATATATAGTATAAAGATAATAAAAATTAATCCCATATTTATATCTGGTGATATTTTAGATATGGATCCATGTGCTCCTTATTCACCAAATGCCTAATCAATATAGACTTCTCATTAAAGCTCATTTAATTTTAATAAATTAATATAATTCAAAAATACACCAACAATCCTAATATAATAGACATTTGCTCTTTTGTTATCTCACTTATAGCTTCTTCAACCAATTTCAGATCACTTTCTAGCTTATACACTATCTAAGGCAATATTATAGTCATATTGATATTTAAGATTTAATAGTAGTCTATTTAAAAAAATAAAAATAATATTAATTGAGAGCAAAAATATTCACAACTTATTCAATAAAAGATAAGTGAGAGATAAGATTCAAATAAATTTTACATGCCAAGTATAATTCCTTTCCCATTTGAGTATTCTATCTATCCTCAATCATATATAAATATGATGCTACTTTCTTCTATCCTACTGCTTCTATATTCTTTTCTTTGTGTTGGAATCAAGAAGACTAAAAGTGATCACAAGAGAGACATAAAGAAAAACTAATTGATATGCAGCAAAACAAGGAAATAGAGAAAACAAACAGAGATATTTTTGAGTGAAAAAGAATAATTAAAACTTACTGCTTATGTTATTCATTGGAAATGTTGCCTATGTATAGGTTTACATAGAAACCGATTTGCTAAAAATACTCAACAACTCTAAACCACTCCTACACGATCTTACAACTTAGTAACTACTTCTTCAATTACAAAGACTTATTCAAAGACGTGAGAAAAAAGTAAATTTTTGAATCACACTTTAACACTCCCCCTTGATTTAAAATTGTAAACTCCCAGCTACAACCTGAATAACGCATGCTTTTCTAGTGGAAGTGACTTGGTTAAAATATTTGCAACTTGTTCATTTGTGCTGCAAAACGTCATGTTGATATCGTCATTTGCTACCAGCTCTCGGATGAAATGGTGCCATATATATATGTGCTTGGTTCTCCATTGAAAAGATGGATTCTTTTACATTGCTATTATTCATCTATTATCACAAAATATTTCAGTAGCTCCCTTCTGCCCTTGATTAAGATCTGCTAGTAATCTTCTAAGCCACATAGCTTGACATATAGAGGAAGTTGCAGCATTGTATTCAACCTTTGTTGATAACAAGGCTACTATTGGTTGCTTCTTTAAGCTCCAAGATACTGCTCCAGAATCAAGACTGAAAAATTTTTCAAAAGTGCTACTTCTATCATTTAAAGAATTAGCCTAGTCACTATCAAAAAAGCCAAATAATTTTAAATCAGAAACCACAGTTCACCAAGTCCTATAGTCAGTTATTGCTGCAATGCATCTCAAAATTCTTTTGGCTACCCCAAGGTGGTGCTTTGTAAGATTATGCATAAACCTAGGAACGATTAATACCAATAGAAAATAAAATATCTAATCAAGTATGTGTTAGATAAATCAAACCACCAACCAATCAGTAGTATCTTCTATCTACTTTTTCTGTGCCATCATCAAGCTATAGTTTCTCATTCATATTCAACAATGTTGCTGCCACATTGCAATTAAGCATATTGAATCTTCCCAATAGATCTAATGCATATTTCTTTTGTGAAATAAAGACTCCTTTTCCTTGCTTCACTTCTAGCCCAAGGAAAAAAAATGCAGCACACCTAAATCTATCATCTCAAATTATCTCATCATATAAGATTTAAAATTAATCACAAGAGAATAAGAGGATCTCCAATAAATCATGTCATCAACATACAAACAAATTAACAAGAAATCATGCTTCCCTTGCTTCTTTAAATAAAGTGTGGACTCATTCTAACTCTTTTCAAATCTATTTTGATGAAAGAAAGAGTCAATTTTACTATACCATAATCACAGAGCCTACTTTAGCCTATAAAGAGCTTTCTTCAACTTATCTACCTTTTCCTCACTTTTAAGTATGTAACCTTCAGGTTGAGAAACATATACTTCCTCTTCCAATTCACCATTTAAAAAGGAAAATTTAGCACTGAATTGATAGACGGCATTTTAATTGAGCAGCCATTGCTAAAACAATTGTCATAGTTTCAAAACGAACTATTGGAGAAAAGTTTCTTCATAGGCAATACCTGGTTGCTGCAAGAAATCCTTTGCTACAAGATATGCCTTGTGTTTTGAATGCTCCCATCAACATGGGACTTTGTCTTAAACACCTATTTCAGTCCAATGGCTTTTTTACCTTCTGGTAAGTCCATCAAATCCAAAGTTTTGCTCCTCAATTACCATGATCTCTTCTTTCATTGCATTGCACCGTTCCTTTTTCCTTGCAGCTTCTCATAACTTGTTGGATCTGAAGCAAAGAGAGAATAAGTTCTTGCATTAATCTCATTCAAAGATCTGAGCCTCCTTGGTGGAGTCTCCTCAAAGGACTCTTCTAAAGTGGATGAACTGCTTCTATTTGGTGTTCTTGGAGGAGAAGATGGAGAACTTGTGGAAATTAAATTGACCACTTTAGTTAGAGAATCTTCACTTATAGTTGAAAGTTGAATTTTTGATTCTTTGCTGCTATTATCCCAATTCCAATCTATTCTCATCAAAAACAACATTCCTGCTAAAAATTACCTTGCCACTAATTAGGTTATATAATTGATATGCTTTGGATTGAGGGCAATAACCAATGAAAATGCATTTTTCTAATTTATCATTAAGCTTACGACTTCAAGAATTTACCAAAACATAGGCAATACAACCAAAACTTCTCAAATGGCTTATCAAAGGATTTGTACCTCTCCAAGCTTCATAAGGAGTCTGTCTTCAAACAGCTTTCGTGGGTGAAATATTCAGCAAGTACACTGCATTGGCAACTATTCTGCACAAAACTAATTTGAAAGACATCTGGCTTTCGAAAGACTTTTTGCCATTTCAACTACTGTATGATTCTTTAGTTTAGCGACTCTATTCTACTATGGTGTGTATGGTGCTGTTAATTCCTTATGAATGCCATTTTCTTCATAAAAATGGTTAAATTCATAAGATAAAAATTCACTACCCCTATCTATACAAAGAGCCTCGATGTACTTACTACTTTGCTTCTCAACTAATGCCTTGATTTTTTTAAAATTCTCAAAAGTTTTGGATATGTATATTAGAAAATAAGCCCAACTCATACAACGATAGTCATCAATGAACAACAAAAAATACTGACTCCCACCAAAAGATTGATTAGTATTCATAGGCCCACATAAATCAGCATGCATAAGACTAGGACAAGTAGAAGCTCTCCAAGACTTATCAATTGGAAAAGGTCTTTTACTTCTCTTTCCCTATATACACCCTTCACACACATTATCTAGTGAATCTATTTTAGGCAATCCATGCACCATCTCTTTTTGACTTAACAACTTTAAGCCTTTAGCAAATGCCCATACTGTAAATGCCATAATTTAGTTTCATTCTTTTCCATAGCAGTGAAAGCATTATTAATACTCAAAACCTTAAGAGGAAATATTTTGTTTGGTGTCATGCGAATGTTTACCAAAGTCTAGCCTAGTTTTTTATCCATATTAACACATGACCCAACATCAAACAAAATTGACTACCCATTATCCATCAACTGACCAACACTCAATAAATTATGTGCGAAACTTGGAAGAAAATGATCATGAATTAGTTTTACTTTACCATGACTGGTCTTGACTGTAATTGTTCCTTTTCCTTAAACTTGAATATGCTTATCATCTCCAAGTTTGACCTACGTCTTATGTGACTTCTTAAGATCTTTAAACATTGATCTCTTGCCTGACATATGGTTAGAGCAGCCACCATCCATATGAAGGAAAAATTCTATTTTCCAGCATAGGATCGCTCAGATCTGATTGGATCTGAAGAAATATTTCAAATTTTTTTTTCTAAAAATCCTAATCAGATCTGAGACATCTCAGATCTAATCCTAAAGATCTGATATTAAAATAAAATAAAATTAAATCTAATTTAATTTTATATCTTGTTTTGGGTAAGTAGATTATCTTGATGATGATCCTGACGCTCCTGAGATTCTGGAACAAGCCATGCACGTGCCTGACCTCTACCATAGTCTACTTGACAGGATCTGGATGTCTTCTTCTTCTGAATCAATACTCCAAAATTCAGATCTTGATCTGATCTTGAAGTTCTTCAAAACTCTTTTGGAAGAAGCCCTAGTCTTCTCTTTCAGTAGTGTTGTCTTCTTCCTGATCTGGGTACCAATACTCTTTGGACTTCTCTTGAACTTGTGCCCAACTCCTTGGGCATGGAGAGGGAAGAGAGAGGATCAGATAGAGGCATGGAAGAGAGGAGGGCAGCCTTACGGCATGGTGAAAGGAAGAAATACTAAAACCCTAGACGCAAAAAGGGTTTAAATAGACCCCGCTACACCATGCAGTGCTACATCATCCCAGCCAATCAGAGGCCTTCATTCAATTAGATCTAAATCTGATTGGTGGGATGATGTCATTTGATCCAATTAAATTAGAGTCTCTCAAAAAACCACATAGGTGGTGCCAACACTGGATAAACCCAAACTGTTTGGCATCCTAGTGTTTGATCATTTCAAAATATCTTGGAGTCTCATATACATGGGACTCCTACCTTATCCACATTGGGCACATGCCTAGGGTGGCGTGCATCTTCTCTCTTTCTTCTTGAGGACAAGATCCCTAGGTACCCTCCAATGAGCACATGACACATGGCCCTTTGTCCAAGTGTCCAAGGTCAACTGTTGACCCTTGTCTAAAAAATAGGAATTAGTAGGTGATAGAAATTGTCAGGTATTGTCTTGAATCCATCTAATGAATTAGAACAATCCTTTTCTGACCTGGATAAGCTTCAGTTAGATTAAGATAAGATTCTTAAGTGAGTTCAAATAAATTTAGCTCATCCGAGATGAACTAGAATGATTATAGAAGAAGAATGTTAGGCTCAATCGTGTGCTTGCACGATTTTTTTGAACCTAATTGGATCTTATCCAAATCAACTGAACTTAGATTAGCCAATTGATAACATCCAGATCCAAATTCTTATTTGTGTGATCCAGTTAGGTTTAGTTTCGTATGGTAATGAGATATGTCACAATCTCTATCATCGATATCATCGAAATACCTTTCGATGGACCAAAACTTTTTTAATTCATATAATTAGAATGATTGATCATCTAAATTATTCTAATTGCTCTCAAAATTTATTAGTGATACCTAGCAGTATATGATGGTAATCCATCAGAATAAAAAATAAACCTCTCGGTGCAGCTACCTGTGTGATTGGGTTCTTCTATCTTGAGCTCTAACTGGATTAGGATTAAGATGAACTCATCAAATCCAACATCCATCATATGAATTAATCATTCGATTTGAGTCCGATGTAAAATCCTAATAGAAACTCTTTCTATCATATTCACACTGCCATGGCCATGAGCTTATGGACTTGATCTTATGATCATCATAAGACTGCTCCTCATCTACCGAGTTAGATAGATTTTCTATTGGTGCAATCTAATTCTTATAATGAACATGCTATAGCCTAACATATACCTCAAGATTTCGAATGGCTAGGAGATCGAGTCATGGTATAGTCAAACTATAACATCCTTAAGGTGAACTACCAATACACCTTAGGTTAAAGAATCAGACACACCACTGCAACATTAAGCCAGTCATCGATGAGAAGGTAAACTTTCTTATGGTTACTCGAGATGGTCATGCTTTGTACCCTCGTTCTCTAACGAATATCTATATTCTTGCTTCGATGTCTCCACACCATAGACTTAAGACTCATCTATCCTAGAAAAGCGATCGTACACCAATCTTTTAGATCGATCACTATCCTCGTGATGATCCTATGGTCGGAAGCTATTTATGAGTTAATTATGAAAACTCATGTCTTAAATTTTTAACTCTTAAAAATATGAGTTGTTATTTTCATTAACTCAAAGGATGTATCACAGACACTATTTACACAATGTGATGAAATAAAAATTAATTTTTTATTAATTTAAGTCAAAATTATAAAATTATCCTTAGAAGTGTATTACAAGTGTCAGCCAATCTAGCTTCTATGATACACATCTAACAAACTTTTACTTGATCTAAAGTCAATTGGTTGCAAATCTAAGTCCCATCTTCTTTAAGTGGGCTTTGATCTTCTTCTGGCTCAATGGCTTTCTTAGCGGATCTACCACATTGTCTATGGTATTGACTCTCTTGATCTCGACATATCCCTTTTCAAGATAATCATGGATGAGGTGAAATCGCTGCTCGATGTGCTTGAATTTTTGATGAGATCTTGGCTCCTTAGTTAAGGCTTTGGTGCCATTATTATCGCAGAATAGAGGAACGGCATCTGATGGCATCACTTTGAGCTTTATGGCAAATTTTTTATACCAAAATGCCTCCTTCGCAGCTTTTGATGTAGCAATTTATTCTGCTTCCATTATTGAGTCTGCAATCATTATCTACTTGGAACTTTTTCAACTGATAGTTCCACCATTGTATATAAACAGACTCCCAAATGACGACTTTCGATCATCTATGTCAAATATAAAGTCCGAGTTTATAAATTTTTGAACCTGGAGTTCTCCATTTCCAAAGACTAGAAACATATTCTTAGTCCTTCTCAAGTACTTGAGGATGCATTTTATAGAAGTTCAGTATTCTTCTTCTAGATTCGACTGATACCTACTTGTGACACTCACAGCATGAGCTATATCAAGTCGTGTATATAGCATGGCATACATGAGGCTCTTTATTGCAGAAGCATAAGGGATGTTGCTCATGCATTCAAATTTCTCAGGTGTGCTAGGGCACATCCTTTTTGAGAGATGAATGCCATATCTGAAGGATACTAGATTTCTTTTAAAGTTTTTCATGCTAAATCTCTTTAGCACCTCCTCTATGTACATCTTCTGTGAAAGTTTTAGCATCCTATTTGGTCTATCCCTATAGATCTTTATTCTCAATATAAAGGATGCTTCTCCTAGATCTTTCATAGAAAACTTCTTTGACAACCATATTTTGACTGTAGTCAGCATGAAAATATAATTTTCAATTAGGAGGATGTCATCTATGTATAGTACGAGGAAGACAATAGTGCTTCCACTAATCTTTTTGAATATACACGATTCCTCCTCATTTTTTATGAAATCAAATATTTTGATTACATCAATGAAATGAGCATTTTAGCTTCGACATACTTGCTTAAGTCCATAAATGGATCTTTGTAGCTTGTAGACTTTATGATCTTCATCACTGGATGTGAAATCGAATGACTTTTCTATATAGATATCTTTCTCAAGATATCCATTTAAGAATGCTATTTTCACGTCTATCTGATATATTTCATAATTGAAATAGACTATAATTGCAAGCAATGTGCAGATGAATTTCAGCATGGCTACTGACAATAATATATTCTGATAGTTAATGTCTTTACGCTGACTATAACCTTTCGCTACAAGTCTTGTCTTGAATGTCTCTACATTTCCATCGATAACTATATTTTTTTTGAAGATCTATTTATATCCAATAGATACTATACCTTCAGGTGGATCTACTAAGGTCTAGACTTAGTTCAAGCGTATGAGTCAATCTCTGACTTCATTGCCTCTAAGCCATTTCTCGGAGTCGATATCTGATATCGCCTCGTTGTAGGTTTTGGGATCATCACCATGAGCACCATTACCTATGAGGAAATATTTCTTCTACATCCTCTTGAAATAATACCTAAGTATCTTTCAGAAGGGATGGAAAATCCTAGTTCCGATCTACGAGGTGGAGGAGGTAGTGTTCTTATTGGCTCAACCTGATTTGGTTTCCAATTGGTTTCTTAGCTCGTTGCTCATTGTGAGACTTTCTCATCAAGCTTAATCTGCTTTCCAATGCCACTATCTTGAATAAACTATTTTTCAAGAAAGATGGCATGTCGACTCACAATCACATTGTGGTCTTCTGGAATGTAGAAATAGTATCCTAATGACTCTTTAGGATATCCTATGAATCGAGCTCTAAAGGACCTAAACTCTAACTTGTCCGCTCTGTTGTCTTTTGACATAGGTCCGGACAATCCCCAAATTCTGAGATGACTCAGACTTGGTTTCTTACCGTATGCCATATCTCATACGGTGTGGTAGGAATAGGTTTTAGAGGGAACCCTATTCAGTAGATAAATTGAAGTTGTCAATTAATGCTAATGTTCCCCAAAGAAAATCAGGGAGGTCTGTGAAGCTCATCATGGATCGAACCATATCCAATAGAGTCCGATTTCTCCATTCTGAAATTTCCCGTTGAGTTGAGGTGTTCCTGGTGGAGTCCATTGAGAGACTATGCCATTTTTTTAAGATAGTCTAGGAATTTTTTACTAAGGTATTCACCTCCTCGATCTGATCGAAGAATCCTTAATGGGTTTTTTTGTTTGTTTTTCTACTTCATGTCTGAATTCTTTGAACTTTTCAAAGGCTTCAGACTTTATGTCTCATAAGATACACATACCCATACCTAGACAGATCATCGATAAAGGTAATGAAGTAGACAAAATTGCCTCTAGCCGGCACATCAAATGGGCCGCACACATCGGTATGTACTAGGGCAAGGAGATCTGTGGCCCTCTCCCCATGTCCTAACAAAAGGGAGTTTAGTCATTTTGCCTTGAAGACAAGATTCACAAGTTGGATATGACTCGAAAGTCAATGGACTCAATAGCCCATTTTTCTCCAATTTGTTAATCCTATCTTCTGCTATATGACCTAATCTCAGGTGCCATAGATATCTATCATTTGGACTATCCCTAGGTCGTTTGATCCTATGGCATTCACGTTTTGCTCGATAGTTAAAAATAGGTACATCAATATGTAACTGATAAAGACCATTTAATAAGGAAACCATTTGCAATTTTATTTCTTTCATAAAGAATGTTACAATGGTCCTTAAAGATGGTAATCACATAGCCTTCTTATGCTAAGCATGAAATAAAAAATCAAATTCCTGCTAGCTGCAGGCACATAATAACAGTCTTTTGAACTAAGTCTAAACCAGATGGTAATCGAAGAGGGTATGTTTCCCACGGCTACAATGCAGCAACTCTTGCTCCATTACCGATGCGTAGGATCATGTCTCCATCCCTCAGCCTCCTGCTATCCTCATGACCCTACATGGAAGTGCACAGATGAGCACTAGAACCAGAGTCAAGCACCCAACTGGATGCAGAAGAAACCGTAAGGTTAGACTCAATAACGAGCATACCTCCAGAAGGACCTTCCTTCTTGTTCTTCAGGGTGGCCAGGTAAGTAGGGCAGTTCCGCTTCCAATGGCCGTCGCTGTTGCAATGGAAACACTTTCCTTTGCCATCAGCGGCCTTCTTCTTCGGCTTCTGTCTTCTTCTTTTTCCCATCCTTCCACCTTCTGCTTTTTCACAGACTTCTTTTTCTTTCCATATGACTTTCTTTTGGAAGAAGTCCGTTCCATAGCAAGAACTGAGCCTTTAGAACCTTTCATAGAAAGCTCAGCGGTAACCAGCATATTCATTAATTCGGCCAAGGAATTTTGAAGTTTATGCATGTGGTAATTCATGATGAATTGCCCATATGCATCAGTCAAGGATTGCAGAATAATATCATTCTGCAGTTCCAAGTCCAACTTCACACCGAGCTTCTCAAGCTCTTCCATGTCCTTGATCATTGTCAGACAGTGATCTTGGACTGACTGCCCATCACGCATCTTAGCCTTAAAAAGTCATTTCGTGACTTGATATTTGGCTGCGCGACTCTGTTCACCAAACATCTCCTGCAGGTGAGCCAACATTTGGCGAGCAGTCCCGATATCTTCATGTTGGCGCTGGAGCTCATCAGACATCGAGCCCAACATGTAGTATCTGGCCTTATTGTCTTCGTCAATCCATTTTTCCAGAGACGCTCTCTGTTCAGTGGATGGACGAGCTGGTAAGGTGGGAGGGTCCTGGTCCAAAACATGTGTTAACTTCTCTGAACCCAAAATAATTTTGTAGTTCCTGAGCCAATCTTTATAATTGGGTCCAGTCAGTCTATTTGTGTCTAGGATACGTGCCAATGGGTTGGACGCAGACATTTTCCTGTAGAGAGTCAAAGATTCTAGTTAGATACTGTAATTTTGACTTGACCAATTTGTTTAGGGATTTTATTTTTAAACAAATTAGCTCCCACTATTTTCTCGGATCCCTACACTCCCTCTGTAGAGATGCGAAAATCTCCATGATTAATGATTTCTAGTGGGTGGTGCGGTCTCACCAACTGACTCATCACCTCACCTAACAGTTATTGGTGATGGGTTAGCCAATGAGTGAACAACTCTTGTTCAATGATTCTCTAATCATGGTGCACCCAAACTTGGTCTCTAATTCATGAATCTCACCGTATCCGGAATATTGATCCACTCCTTAGTTAAGTCAGACCCACCATTTGCATAGAGACTGGGTTCCTAATTGGGTCTCTCTCACCGTATCCGAAATATTGAGCCCAACTCATCCTCCAGCCCATAGCATCCAATGCCTAATAGACATGGTTGCATCTTCCCGGTGCAACTGAGCCACTGTATCCAGCCGAGAACAATCAACCCCGGGAAGGGCCCGCACATCTACAATGGTGGAAGACCTCAGACTTAATCTTTTCTTAGGGAGAATTGATTCAGGTCTCATTAAACTAGACTTGGCTTAGTCATAACAATTATGACTAACCTAGTGGCATGGGTTAGCTCGGATTATTGACCACCTCAGATCAGAACTGTGTCAACAGATATGGCCAGGTAAGTGAGATCCGGTGGAAGGAATATGCCATTAACTCGCACAAGAACGCATTCAGGTCGAGTAGCTTCCAATTAAAAACCAGTCGGTCGTCTGTGCCAAACTTACCTTAGACACCAAATTGTTGAGTCAGAACCAATTGGGTTAGCCTACAATCCAGACTCTAACCTCTGAGCCTAATTAGGTCTTGCTTGATCGTGACTCGATCTTGACCCAGACTTAATCCTATTAGGCTGGTCAATTTAAGCATTGTTGATCCCATCTAACCAACTCTTGATTCGGTTTGATCAACCGCTTAGACCTAATTGAGCTACCCAAGCCCGAACCCAGTATTATGAATATGTCTTAGATCTGAAAATTCTCAATTTTAGACCTAATTAATATTCCATAAACTTAATTCTTAATTAAGTTGGGTTCATAAACAAAATATGCACAATAAATCCTAGGGTTTCAGGATCTAGGGTTTTGCAGAAAGTAAGTTTTGGGTTTCTGATTAAGGACGAACACGCAGCACCCCTACACGTCATAAGAACACCCCATCGAATGGGAAGAGAGGGCCTTTAAACCCTTCTTCGTTCTTATGACCGGACGGCCAAGAGGAACGCCTTAATCAGGAACATGTAATTCTACTACAAAATAAGTTAGATCTATATCATATATCTCATATACAAATTATAGATCTAATCATGGCATATTTTGCATACATCTCATGTATCATAATCATCAATCATGCATATTTTCAGATCTAAATTATCATCATAATAATCTAAAAAATTAGATTTAAATTGATCTAATCAAAATAAATTCTAATCTAGATAATTATGTAGAACTATTCTACAACTAGTCTAGACATGCATCTAATCATATCTCATATGATATTAAAAATTAAATAATTTTTTTTTATTTGCTGTTTATCAGATGTTATTATAACACTTATAATATCAAAAAAATAGTAAATAAGATAGATCTAAAATATGATTTAATCAAATTAAATCAAAGATACATGCAAAACTATTCTATAGAACTATTCTATTCTAGAACTAGTCATGCATATCTTCATGCAATCTTAGATCCAAATCATTTAATTTTAATTTTTTGATTTCAGATCTGATCACATCTCATGTGACATCTGAAATCACTTTATTTAGATTATAAATAAAAATTAAATTAGATCTAAAATCAGATCTAAACACTTTAGAACCATGGCTCTGATACCAGTTGAAGGGAAAATCCTGATTTCCCGGTCCAGGTTCGTTCAGATCTGATTAGATCAAGAGATATATTTCAAAAATTTTTTTTCTTGATCTATAATCAGATCTTGAAATATTCTCAGATCTGAATTCTTATTATTTTAATAAATAAAATAAAATAAATTTAAATCAAATTTAATTTACCTGATTTGGGTAATCCTATTACCCTGTAGATGATCCTGATTGCAGCGGAAGGTTCTGGATCTTAGCCACGCAAGTGCCTGGCCTCTACCGGTATCCACTCGGGTTGGATCTGGAGATCCTCTTCTTCTCTATCACATGCTCCAAAAATTTAGATCTGGATCTGATCTGGAGGATCTTCAAAACTCTTTTTGAAGATCTGCAGTCGTCTCTTTTGCAGCAGTGCAGCCTTCTTGCTGATTGAGTCGCCAATACTCTTTGGATCTGAATCTCACCAACTTGTCCCAAAACTCCTTTGGGCGTGGAGAAGGAAGAGAGAGGATCAGAGGGATGGTGTGGAAGGAGAGGGAGAGGCAGCCTTACGGGCATGGTGAAAGAAAGAAGCACTTAAAATCCTAGGGCGCAGATAGGTCTTATTTATAGACCCTACTGCACTGATCCAACTCCTCTTCCTCCTAACCAATCACAAGGTCTTTGTGAAATCAGATCTAAATCTGATTGGTAGGAATAGAGTCATCCTGGATTCCAATCCTTAGATGAGAGTCCTTAAGAAAAACCACATAGTAGCACCAACATTGGATAAACCCAAACTGTTTGGTGCCCTAGTGTTTGATCATATCAAAATACCCTGGAGTCTCATCTACATGGGACTCCTACCTTATCCACATGGGGCGCACGCCTAGGGTGGCATGCACCCACTCTCTTTCTTGCCAGGTTCTAGTAGGGGGACAAGAGCCCCAAGTGCTCTCCAATGAGTGCATAATACATGGCCCTTGTCCAAGTGTCCAGGGTCAATTGTTGATCCTTATCCAAAAATAGGAATTGGTAGGTGATAGAAATTGGCAGGTATTATCTTAAATTCATCTAATAAATTAGGATAATCTTTTTTTGACCTGGATAAGCTTCCAGTTAGACCATTAAGACAAAGTTTCTGAGTTGAGCACAAACTCCTTTGGCTCAGTCGAGATGAACCAGAATGATTATAGAAAGGAAGAACGTTAGGTTCAATCGAGTGCTAGCACGATTTCTTTGAACCTAATTGAATCTCATTCAGATCAATTGAAACTAGGATTAGTTCCTAATTGATGATCACCAGATTCAAACCCTTGTTTGTGTGATCCCAGTTAGGTTCAGTTTCTGTATGGTAATGAGGATATGTCATGATCTCTATCATCGACATCATCGAAACTATCCTTTCGATAGGATCAGAACTCTTCTGATTCGAATACAGCTAGAATGATCGATCATCTAAATCATTCTAATTGCTTCCCAAAATCCACCAGTGACACCTAGCAGTATATGGTGGCAACCCATCAGAATCAAAATGCGAACCTCTTGGTGCAGCTACCTTTGTGTGATTGGATTCTTCTATCTTGAGCCCCGACTCAGATTAGGGTTAAGGTGAACTCGTCAAACCCAATAGTCTCATCATATAAATGTAATCATTCGATTCGAGTCTGAATGTGAAAATTCTAAATAGAAACTCTTTCTATTATTTCACTCTGCCATGGCCATGGGTTTATGGACTTGATTCTCATGATCATCATAGGGCTGCTCCTCATCCACCGAGGTAGATAGATTTTCCATCTTGATGCAATCCAATTTCCTACAATGAACATGCTATAGCCAACATACACCTCAGGGTTTTGATATGGCTAGGAGACCGAGTTAATGGTGTAGTCAAACTATAACACCCTCAAGGTGAACTGCCGATGCACCTCAGGTCAAAGAACCAGACACACCACTACAGCATCGAGCTAGTCATTGACGAGAAGGTAGACTTTCCTAATGACTACTCGAGGTGGTCACGCTCAGTGCCCTCATTCTCTAACGAGTACCTGTACTCTCGCTCCGGTGTCTCCACACCGTAGACTCAAGACTCATCTACTAAAGAGAAGCGATTATACACCAACCTTTCCGGATCAATCACCATCCTCGTGATGATCCTATGGTCGAGGAGCTGTTTATGAGTTAATTAATGATTAACTTCATGTCTTAAATTTTTAACTCTTGAAAATATGAATTATCATTACCATTAACTCAAAGGATGTATCACAGACACTAAATTACATAATATGATAGAATAGAAAATTAACCCATTTTATTAATTTAAGTCAAAATTAAAAAATTATCTTTAGAAGTGTATTACAAGTGTCAATCAATCTGGTTTCTAGAGCACACATCTAACACCACAAACCAAATGTCACTTGGAATATCATGCAAACATAAATAGGTCATGAACAACTTACTTTGCTCTCGATCTTCTTTTACAAACTCACTTTTTTCTTCTTGCTCCAGCAATTCACCTCTATGCATTCAAACTTCTCGTTGTGATTACATTGTTTTTTCTCACTCCGATAATTCATCTCTATGTATCCAAACTTCTTATAATGATTATATTGAACAACATTCCTCTGATTGAATGACTTCTTTTTCACAAACTACATATTAGATTGATCTTGTCCTTGCCTCTGCCATGGCCTCTTCCACAAAAACCACCTCTGCCTCATCCTCTACCTACTACTTTATCATTTTGAGTAGTTGCCTCCTAATTAACTTGAAAAGCATTTTCTTCACTCTTTCCAAGTGTTCTGTTTAGCCTTGCTTCATGAGCTTGCAAAGAATCCATTAGTTTATCAAATGAAAAAGTAGCTAAGCCCTCGGACTCTTTAATTATTGCAACAACATGATCAAATTTAGATGTTAGACTTTGTAAAACTTTTGCAACAACAATTTCATCACTAATCTCCTCACCATATGATGTCATTTGACTAACACTTGCAGTACCTTAGAGAGAAAATCTTGTATCGATTCATTGTTTTTCATGAACAATGTTTTAAAATCATGGTGAATAGATTGAAGTTTCACAGTAATTACCTTAAAAGAACTTTGGAACTCCTACAATATTGTTCAAGCTTCTTTTGAAGTGATGTTGGTGCAATTTTAGAAAAAACGGTCTCATGGATTGCTTGCTGGATGAAGAAAAGCGCTTTAGATTCTTTTTTCTTGTTTTCTCTCAGCCTATTCTCTTTGTCAGAATAGGCATAGCCATTCTGGATGAGATCCCAGAGATTTTGAGACTTGAATAATATCTTCATCTTAATGCCCTAAAACCTATAAAAGTCACATTTGAAAATGGAATTTAGGGACTGTGAGACACTCATAATGTTTCCATTGCCTATCATTTTTTTCCACTCACTAAGCCCAATTTTAAAAGAACCTTGCTTTGATACCATAAAATTGTTGAATCAAAAAGGCTAAGAAGTGACCACAAGAGAGACTTAAATAAAAACTAACTAACATGTAGCATAACAAAAAAAAATAGAGAAAACAAAAGGAGATAGTTTTGAGCAAAAAAGAATAACTAAAAATTACTGCTCATGTTATTCATTGGAACCATTGCTTATGTATAGGCTTACATAGAAATTAATTTGCTAAAAGTACTCAACAACTCTAAACCACTCCCACATGATCTCAATAGCTCGATAACTACTTCCTGAATTGCAAAGACTTATTCAAAGACATGTGTGAAACAAGTAATTTTTGAATCATACTTTAACACTTTGCAAACAGATATCTTAGGATATTTATAGCTTATGTGAAGGAACTTTTCAGTATCTACTATCTGCAGCACTATGTATAAGGGCTCTACTATCTTAACTACCTTAGAGTACCTATCTCAAAAATCATTACTCAATATAATACCCTCAATACATTGTCTATCATTGGTCCTTATATATTTGGAAGCCCTCCATTGATCAGAAGTCATCATAGCCTTCAAACCAGGCTGATTATCAAAAAGGCTCTTCAATGCTATACAATTAGTGGCAAATCTTGTCAACCTTAGCCTAAGTAGCTCCGCTTGTACATATTTTCTCATAAGAGTAAGTATCCAGGTATGATTTTAGATGTATTTCAATATTACTTGTCCATTGTCCACTACAAATTTTATCTTAGGTACCTATCCAATATCTTTCATCATCAAGTTGATACAATGTGTTACAAAAGGGGTTCGATATAGATATCACTTTTCTAGCATCAGATCCTTTCTTGCTTTCATATAGTTTGCCTAATTGTTTATGACCACTTGGATAATATACTCTTCATCAATCCAATTAACTACATCCTTCATCAAGTCCAAAATATAATTAGAGTCCTGTATTTTGTTTGAAGCATCAATTAAAGTATGCAAGATGATCACACTATCATAACATATTAGGAAGTTGACAATGCTCCTCCTAGTAGGCTCAGACTAACCATCATACATTAATGTTATCCCATAAGTATTTCACTCCCTTTTATAACTCTCAATCTAGGATTTGATATTTGTGACCTATTGTTGTAGATATAGTCAATATATCTCATAGGATGTAGGAGGATCAATACTTGGTCTTGCTTTTTGCACTATATTAATCATCGATCGAAAGTACGTATTTATTACTACCTATATCAAAACATGGCTAAAGTGAAACCGTTGGCAATATTATCCTTTCTATTTATATATAGTCACCAATTCTTAATTACTTTGTCTTTGGATCTAGATATGCTCTAGGATCTAGATCATGGATGCAGGGACCTCTTGAGCCTTTCTTTGATTTCTTCCCAAATGCACCAAACAAAGACTTGATTAATGATGATTGCATCCTCGTGGACTAACTCCTTTCTAATCTAGTAGACTGCAAATATAGACATGATCTTTCTACTACACCAAAGCCACCATGCTTCTCAAATTGAGAGCATCCAAACTATGCTTTATGTCTCAATACCTCATCATGTTGCCACTAGTCCTATCAAGAGGCCCAAATAACCTCTTGTAGATTATCTACCTTTATAAATCATATGGATTAAAATAATCATCATCATCATCATCCAAGTCTACATAAATACATGATTGAGATGTCCAATGATCATGTGCTTCCCTTCGAGCTTTAGATGCTACCTTAGCCTTCTTTTCTTTTTATAGATGGTTCCTCATCATCACCTGAACCTCTGCAAGTATGCTTGCATCACTATAAGAAATTCTACTATTAGCGATGACTAATTGCCATCGCTAATAGTAGTTTTGCTATCAATAATAACATTAGTGATGAAAAATCATCGCTAATTGATGGTCAAAACAATCTTTGTCACTAATTATCACTATTAGTGATGGATTTTCTAGCCATCGCTAATAACAGCTATTAGTGATGGCATTTATGACTGCTAAATTTTGTTTCCATTTATTTTTTTTTAAAATTAAATTTTAAAAAAATTATATTGACCTAAAGATTGATTTTAGTGATGACAAAGAGTTTTGAGTATAAGTTATAAAGTCTAACTTTATTTTTGAGGATGAGTAGTTTAAATTCTAAGTGCTCATAATGTTCTAAGTGACTTTCATCAATCAAATAAAGTACCATCAATCAAGAAGACTTTAAAGAAAAATTAGACTTGACACACCTTAAAAGGAATGGTTAATGAGAGTTAAATCAAGTTTAGAAAGCAAGTCTAGCCTACAAATAAATTCAGAGAAGAAAAGCTGCTAAAAACCTCATAGCATGCTTGGCATGCAACTTAGTTGACTAAACCAAGAGTTAGCCGACTCAGTCTCAGAGGATAAAGAAGATAGAAAGCACAAAAAGATTAAAATTTAGAAGTCAGAAAACTTAGTCGATTAAATCAGAAAGTTAGTCACTCAGTCTCAGAGAATAGTAGTAGGACAGAAAGACAGATTTTTAAGCTTTGTTCACTTAGTAGACTAAGTCAGACTGAGTAGACTAAGACTTAGTCAACTAAAAGATACTTAGTCAACTAAGTTTACTATAACGACTAGTTTTTTTAGAACTATACTTTTTCAGTCCTAATTTTTTTCAATGGCTATTTTCTTATTTCTAACGACTAGATCATTTATGAAGATCTCCAAAATAAATTAAAATAATAAAATATCTTTAAAATATATAAAAAAATATTTTAAATATTAAAAAGAAGCTTTTTGAGAGTTTCATTGATTATTCATTAAAGAAAGTCAAATGAGTGAGCTAAAAAGAGAAGAGATGGAGTTGATTTCAAAGTTAACTTTTATCCTTCCACTATAAATCATCCTTAAGCAAGTGAGAGCAAGAGTGAATTGAAGTAAGAAAGCAATCAAGTCAAGAATCAAGGAGCCTTATCATCACTCAAGCATTCAGAAAGAAGTCAAGCATTCAACTATCATCATTCAGACTTCTTCTGATTCTTCAAAAAAATTTTATTTTTCTAAACTTAATCTTTATATTTTTATATTTTATTTCAAGTTTCTTGAGGTGAGAAACTTGGATTGGTCCAAGCCTAGAGTTGAACGTTGTAGTGATTTGATTAGTGAGCCAAGGTTAAAATCAATCGAGATGGATTATTAGTCTGAAGAAAAATAATCTTGTATGATTTTGGTTGGTGATTTGGAAAAAAATTAACTGGATTGATTGTGAGCTCGGAGAATAATCATTGTAAAGATTATAGTTGGTTAGCCTAGATCAAAATCAATCAAGTTGGATTATGAACCCAAGAAAAATAATCGAACTATAATCAATTAAGTGATTATAGTTGAATTCTCAAGTGGGTTACTTGAAAAGTGGACGTAGGTGCCGAGTTTGGTGTCGAACCACTATAAAAGCTTGGTGTTTGTGTTTGTGTAGTTTCTTTTATATTGTTCTTCATCTATACTTATGTTTTACTTTATTTTACCAAGCATATAGCATTAAAATTCAGCATATTCATAATTTAAATTTTTAAATACCTAATTCACCCCCCCTTTTGGATAGCCATCTTTGGGCAATAATTGATATCAGAGTGGATGCCCTAATATTTGATTATTAACCTAGTAGTTAAAAGAGTAAAAGATCATGGCAACCTAAATAAAATTTTTGTTTAATGAAGAATATTTTATAGATAGACCCTTAATGCTTAATGGATCAAATTATAGTTATTAGAAAGCACGAATGCGCATCTTCATACAAGCACATGATTATAACTTATGAAAGATTATAATCAATGGCTCACATATCCCCAAAGCATTGCTTGAGCATGATAAAGAAATGAACCAACTAAATGCTAAAGCTATAAATATTCTTTATTGTTCATTGGACATAAATGAATTTATCTTGATTTCTTCTTGCATTTTAGCAAAAGAAGTATGAAAAAAATCAGAAATGATTTTTGAGGAGCAAATGAAAGAGAAGAATTAAACTCTCAAGAAGAGAAGGAAGCTCATCCTAATTTTCATCTCGTAGCTCATAACAATGATAAGAAGAAGAAGAATAAGAAATAAAGGAAGAAGAAAGCTTTAATTAAGTAGGAGCAAGGCAAAGAAAAGAATGAGAAAGAGGAGGAATGTGTAATAAGTCATTGCCTCATGGCTCAAAATGATGAGGTAAACATTCATAATTCTTTTGAATTTATATTTAATGAGCTTCAAGAAGTTTTTGATGAATTAATGGATGAATTCAAAAATCTAAAGCTAAAAAATAAAAAGCTTAAAAGATTTAATTTTCTTTTAGCAAAAGAAAAGAATGAGCTCTTAATTAAAAAAAATATTTATTGAAAAAAAAAATCTTTTGGCTGAAGAAAAGAATAAAATATTGATTGAACAAGATTCTCTTTTAAAAGAAAAAAAGTTTAGTTGAAGAAAAATAAATACTTTCAAAATATGAAAAATTCTTAGTTTAAGAAAAAGAAAAGCTCTTAAAATCTAAAAAATTTTTTTAGAAGAAAATGCCAAATTAAGAAAAGAGATTAAAAATTTAAAACCCATAGTTGATGAAAAGAATGAATTACTAGTTAAACAAGAAGATTTGTTAGAAAAGAATGAAACTTTGAAAAATAAAATAAATGAACTAAAATCAATTATAGATAAAATCTCCATTAGTTTACAAAATTTGCATATGTCAATGGATAAACAAAATATGACATCTAAAGCTAACTCCTTTGCAAAACTAAGATATTCAAAAATTTCTATTGATAAATGTCATTTTGGTAAGAAATTTATTAGGTGCTTTAAATGCAACAAAGTTGGATATAAATCATTTGATTGTTGGGCTAATGCATATAAGAATATAATGTTCAAGCAAATTTAGGTTCCAAAAGGAACCATTGATACTAATCTCAAAGAACCCAGGTTAGCTTGGGTACCAAAATATACTTGATCTTTGTGAGTGCATGTGTACTTGATATCTTCCTAATCCAAAAAAGATTGGCACCTTAATTGTGGATGCTCAAGGCACAAAATAGAAGATGGAGAAGTTAAAATTCTAGAAGATAAGTTGGTCTTGATAAATTGATAATTGCTCCTACCATTCAATTAGAAAGTATATTGAAATATTGATGTATGATTTGAGTATTAGTCAATTGCATATCAAATGATTCAATATTTTATCTTATTGATTTTGATGATGTTATTCTAAATGACTAGTATAATTGAGTATTATGATTGATTATGATTGAAGATATATTGAATAAAATTGATTTTTAAACTATCATGATTAGAGTTTGAGAATAATTTGAAATAATGATATATTTGTTTGATAAGCTAAATTTTTTAAAAAAAATATATTTTCAAACTCAATTGGTATCTTGAATTATAGTAAATACTTATAATGACAATGAGGGAAAAAAATTAGTAAATGAAGAAAATAAATTTAACATATTAAATTATATTAAAATCTTATCATAATGTGATATCTTTTATAATATAATAATAATTTAATTATGATAAATAAAATTTAATAAGGATAAGAATTGATTCTATTGTATCATGAGTAAGCAAGTAATGAAACTAAAAAATTTGGCATGTAGTAAGGGGGAGTAAATTTTGAATATAAATTAAACTCAATCGATTATAATACTAAGGAAGAGCTTAATATTTTTAAATTATTAAAAAAATAATTTTTTTAATTTTATTAATTACATCTTTTTGAGTTTTTTTTTGATTTTGTCAAAAAGGGGAAGAGTTATTATTGAGTATATGCTTAATCTTAACTAGAATAAAGTATGTTTTTATTATTTAGTAGTTTAATATCTTTTAAATATGTAATTCTTTAGAAACTTACTATATATTATTTTGCATATACTCAAAAGTTTTGTCATCATAAAAAAGGAAAGATTGTTGATCTAAAGATTAATTTTGATAATGACAAAGAGTTTTGAGTATAAGTTATAAAGTCTAACTTTATTTTTGAGGATGCGTAGTTTAAATTTTATGTGCTCACAATGTTTTAAGTGACTTTCATCAATCAAATAAAGTACCACCAATCAAGAATACTTTGAAGAAAAACTAGACTTGACAATCTTAAAAAGGATGGTTACTGAGAGTTAAATCAAGTTTAGAAAGTAAGTCTAGTCTATAAATAAATTTGGAGAAGAAAAGTTGCTAACAATATCATGGCACGCTTGGCATGCAACTTAGTCGATTAAGCTAGGAGTTAGCCGACTAAGTCTCAGAGGATAAAGAAGACAGAAAACATAAAAAGATCAAAATTTAGGATCCAGAATACTTAGTCGACTAAGTCAGAAAGTTAGTCGACTCAGTCTCAGAGAATAGCAGTAGGATAGAAAGATAGATTTTTAAGTTTTATCCACTTAGTAGACTAAGCCAAATTGAGCAGACTAAGACTTAGTTGACTCAGAATTACTTAGTCGATTAAGTTTACTGTAATGGCTAGTATTTTTAGAACTGCACTTTTTCAGCTCCAACTTTTTTCAATGGCTATTTTTTTGTTTCTAATAGCTAGATCACTTTTAAAGACCGCCAAAATGAATTAAAATGGTGAAAAACCTTAAGAATATATAAAAAAATATTTTGAGTATTAAAGAGAAGCTTTTTGAGAGTTTTATTGAGTATTCATTAAAAAAAGTCAAAGAAGTGAGCTGAAAAGAGAAGAGAAGGAGTTGATTTCAAAGTTAACCTTTGTCCTTCTACTATAAATCATCCTCAAGCAAGTGAGAGCAAGAGTGAATTGAAGTGAGGAAGAAATCAAGTCAAAAATCAAGGAGCCTCATCATCACTCAAGCGTTCAAGAAGAAGTCAAGCATTCAACTATCATCATTCAGACTACTTCCAATTCTTCAAAGAGTTTTTATTTTTCTAAACTTAATCTTTATATTTTTATATTTTATTTCAAGTTTCTTGGGGTGAGAAACTTGGATTGATCCAAGCCTAGAGTTGGACATTGTAGTGGTTTGATTGGTGAGTCAAGGTTGAAACTAATCGAGGTTGATTGTTAGCCCGAAGAAAAATAATCTTGTATGGTTTTGGTTGGTGATCTGGAGAAAAATCAACTAGATTGATTGTGAGCCTGGAAAATAATCATTGTAAAGATTGTAGTTAGTGAGCCTAGGTCAAAACCAATTGGATTGGATTATGAATCCAAGAAAAATAATTGAACTATAATCAATTGAGAGATTATAGTTGAATTCCTAAGTGGGTTACTTAGAAAGTGGACGTAGGTACCGAGTTTGATGCCAGACTACTATAAAAGCTTGATGTTTGTGTTTGTATAGTTTCATTTCTATTGTTCTTCATCTATACTTGTGTTTTACTTTATTTCACCAAGCACATAGCATTAAAATTCAGTGTATTCATAGTTTAAATTTTTAAATACCTAATTTATCCCTCCTCTTGGATAGCCATCCTTGGGCAACAATTAGCAATAGCTATTTTATCACTAATACCATCGCTAATAAATATTAGCAACATCTAAAGTCATCACTAATGTCATCAATAATAGTTAATTCTATTTTAATATATATATAATATTATTTTTTAAAATCTATTTTAATTAATCATAATCAATTCTAGTTCCTAACATCTGTTATAATTAAAATTTAAAGATAATATGATAATGATAAATAAAAAATTAATTATATTATATTAAAAATATAAATTATATAATTTTATAAGTAGTATAAAAAAAGATATAATACATCAAAATAAAAGAAAATCAGGTCAGATCCTACTCATTGTCCTCTTTCTTATCCTCCTGCTCCTCTTCAGTAGTTGATAGATGAAAGCCGAATGTCCCAACATTCTGAAATGAAGAAAAATAAAATATTATTAATAAATTTTAATATTTAAAGGTATTTCTTTCGATACACTCCTTCAATTATCAAATAGATTGTTCTTATACATTTCATTCGATGATATAAAATTATAGACACCCTTGGTCCATCAATTGGATGGCTAAATTAAATTTTTTGCCCCTACATCCTCTTTCCTGACTCAAGCATAAATATATGAAGCTTTTAAATATGAAAATCTAAAATAAGTAAAAGAGTTTACTAATAGAATTATCTAATATGATAGTTGGGACAATGAGCCCAATTGGTCACATAGTTGTGGGTCCTGGAGAATCTCTACAATCATATTGCGGACGGCATCCCGAAAGCTCTAAGATCGCTTGCTCAAAAGTATCTGCATGACCTGTTCCATATATGCATCACTCTAAGTCTGGAATATTGAGTCCTGTGAGGATGTCGAAGAGTATCGAGCCACTAGAGGGTCGAAGCTATGACTGAAAACTATGACCCAGCTCTTACTCATCCTTCCGATGATCTTGAGCCACCCTCAAGGTCAACGAGGGGCTGAGTGGATGGGTCATCGCTGTGCCGCACAATGATATACTTCATGTAATCCACCTATATAGTTTAGAAATATATTAGTTCTAATATACATTTTAGATTCTATAATAATTTAATAAATATAGTTTAAATTTTTTACTGTGATCTATCACAACCTGTTGCCCAGAGGTTGCAACCCAAGGGGTGGGAGGGGGGGTAAATTGGGTTCTTATAAAAAATTTATCCAAATTTGATTACTAAACAAGTATGTGCTTTGATTTTAACCTAAGTGATATGGTTGAAATATAAACAATATAAGCAGCAGCTGTTTTAGGATAAGTAAATGCTATGAAGGAATTTGAAAGCTAATCTAAACAGATAATAAAGCAAGTAAAGCAAGAATTGAAAGCACAACATAAATATACAAGATTTTATAGTGGTTCGGAGCAACCCACTTTTACATCCATTGCCCAAGCTTTTTTTGAAATTTTTACTATAATCTACTCTTGATTACAGTGTGTTTGTTTTCCTAGGCTCATAAACAAACCTAGTTGGTTTTCACAGGAGCACCAACCAGAATCTTATACTAATAGTTTTTCGAGATCACTATTAACCCAGTTGATTTTTTGGGATCACAAACCAAAATCTACAATGTCCAATTCTGGGCTTGGATGGGCTTAATCCCCAAGTTTCTTTTCTCAAAGAAACTTGTAAAAAAATTAAAAATATAAGTATAGAAATTCAACCTAGAAATAAAAATAAAAATGAAACTCTTCAAATCCCAATGAAGAAGCTAATGATGTGCTCGATCAAAGTTTGGCTTTTCTTCAATTTATACTTGAGAGGATGAAGAAAATATTAGAGAAGATTGCTTTGAAGGTTCACTGAAATCTGAGCACAATTTTTCTCTCTTTTCCTCTTTTTTTAGATATTCAAAGTTCCTTATCGAAAATAAATGAATCTCTCTTTAAATCCCTTTCTTCTTGCTTTCTAATTGATTCTCCATCTTTAAATACCTTTAGAGATGGTTGGAGTAAGAGTTCTAGCCATTAGGAGCTCTGAAATAGCCATTGGGATCGAAAAATAGCCATTGTAAAACTATCCATTGAAGGCTATCCACATAGAACGAGATCTCTCGATTTTTCACGAGATCTCTTATCAAATTTTGAGAGCTCTTGATTCTGAATCGAGATGTCTTGCGGGGACCATGAGACCTCTCAAAAATCCTACGAAATCTCTCACTCTCAAAGCATAGAAATTAGGTTTCTATCTCCTGAGACTGAGAGCTCTCGAGATTCTCTTGAGATCTGTTGAAGTCATGCCAGAACATCACTTAGGGCATGCCAGTCCACTCGAGAGCTCTCGAAAAAATTTTGAGACATCTCAAAAACTACTCAAAAGCTATTTTGAGGATTTTTTTTGCACCAATCAAGGATATTTGATTTTTATTTGACTTCTACTTTATGTCTTTTTTGTTTTGGTCAAAGAGCTCTCTTTCTTATGATCTTTAGAAGCTTAAGAAAAATCTTTTCTTTAAGAATCTTGACTTGATAAACTTTTATAGATTTGTCCTTGAAATGATTCAATTTAAATACCTGAAAAGACCTACATCCACTCATGAAACACATGATTAAATACTCAAATACTCAAAGTTTGGTAATCATCAAAATCAATTATGGAGTCAACAATCTCTTCCTTTTTTATGATGGCAAAACTTTGAGTATATGCATTTTGCTAATATGTATCATGAAGATATGAAGTACTAGATCAAACACATGAATGCATACTTTATGAGTGTTCTCAATTAATCTTTAAAACATCAAAATTTTAAGTTTCTTAAGCATCAATCCTTCAAGCATATATTCAACATACTTCTCCCCCTTTTTGACAACATCAAAAAGCTCATGAGAAGAAACAAAAAAATTTATCAAAATCAATATCAAAGCTTTAAATTGAGAGATATATTAAATTTATGAAGTCAAATCAAAGAAATCATCTTTTTTTTTTAAAATAAAATATTTTTTTCTTAAAAACTTAGCTTGAGTTCAAATAATAAAGGCTGTCTCACTTTGTAAATGAATATGACCTTTTTTAATCTGATTTTTAGATATGCACTTTTAAGCTTTAAGAAGAATAGAGCTTTTCAAAGGATTTAACCATGAAATCGAGCATAGTATATATTTTAATATCCAATCTTTTCTTTTCTTAAAAAATTTTAGTCAATTAAGTTCGAAAAAGATATGTATCGATAATGTATCGAGTAAAGTAAAATAAATAGAATCAAAGCAAAAGATGTTTATATTTTCAAATTCATCGCTTTGAGTAAAAATTACTTCAATACCAATTATTCATAAGAATTTTGTACTGCACATCAAAAATTTAGAATTAAATTTGAATTCTCAAATAAGTTTCAAAATTATGTTTAAAAATTTATTCCTTAGAGTAAGAAAATATTTTTAAATTTAATTTAACTCCAACTAATTTCCTAAAAATAAAATAAAAAAATTAAATCATGCATATCAAATTAAATAAATATGATAAAGCTCAATCTAAGAAGTTTATAAATTAATTGATTGAGAGCTTAAGATCAAGATCTTCAATCAAATTAAGATGAAAGGCATTTCTCTCCTTATTTTGGAGATACTAAGAAATCATGTTTCAATAACATTATCTCCCTCTATTTTTCATAATTTTGGCTCAATTATTTTAGCTTACAAGTTTTCTCTCCCCTTTTTTAAATCAAGCATATTTAATATGAATTTAACTACTAAATTTAGATTTTCTAAATTTGAAAGATATTTTCAATTTCAAAGCTCTTTTCAAATAATTGATCATTTCTTCTTTAATAATTTCTCTCCCTTAAATTAGCAAATAATGCCATTTTAAAATTAAATAAAATTTAAAAGTATAAGCATCAATTGAGTGAAATAAGCATTATTCAAATAAAATATTTACTCAATTAAGTTCAGAAAAAATGTATGAGATTCTTTGAATTTATCTCAAGAGATATCATATCAAGAGTATATCAATGTAAAATAGATTTGAAACAATATATCTAATTCTTTTGTCCAAAAATAATATAATAAAATGCAAGGTAAGAATAATACCAATGATACCAAGAGTAAAAATTTTCTTAGGAAGAAGCTTCTTGACACCAATTAAACTAAAATTAAGACTAAATCATGATTTTCTTGATAGTTTAATATCACTTAAAGGTCAATTTACATGTTCAGCTTGATACCAATGATTTTAGTTTTAAATTGAATATTTTATTTTCAAGTACTTAAATAATGTAATTTTTTAGGATATTTCAATATTTAAGCATCTTATGAGGGATTGTCAAACTTAGTTTCTCTTGTGGGTTTGACAATTAAAATATTTATACCCAATTAATCATCTTTTAAATTCAATTCATCAATTGTAAAATTGATATGGGGAGGCTTGAAATATCATGCTGAATTTTAAAAAATGATTTCTATTCATATCATAACATGATACTTAGAGAAGAGCATACTGAACTTTTAAAATCTAAATATTCATCTCATTTCAAACATCAAAATCAATCATACTAAAATTATTTTAAGTAAATAAGCAATAGAATCAATTGATCAAACAGGTATTGATTGTATGATGTAAGAAAAGTTTAGATTATACCAAACATTATCATCCATCTAATTTCATTTCTAAGGCATCCATCCATAAGATTTTCCTCTTTTCATTCCATTAGATCCTTGGTGTACCTGCAAGATTATTTGCTAATCTTTGATACCCAAGTCATCTTGGCTCCATGGATGTTAGAGCACATGGTTTCTTTTGGAATCCAAATTTATTTAATCAAAGTATGACCAACTCTTTTAGTATTACATTCAAAAATTTTGTGGCCAATTTTGTTGCATTTAAAACAAACTATAGAGTAATTTTCAGAATGAGCTTTTGCAAACATATTCTTAACAAGTTTCTATTTTCTTAAGAAGTTATATCCAATTCCAGCTATATTGAAAATAGCTTTTTGATTGTTCAATATTGCTTGAAGCTTTTGTGATCTGATTGTAAGCTTATTGAACATAGACTTCGATATTTCAATTTTTTTTTAATTTAGAATTTTCTTCCAAAAGAGATTTTTTAGATCTTAGGAGTTTTTCTTTTTCTTCAATATAAAGCTTTGATTTTTTGAATTCCTCTTTCAACTTAATGTTTTCTTCAACTAAAGATTTTTCAGATTTAAATAGTACATCCTTTTCTTTAGCCAAAGAATTTATTTTTTTCAAAGTATCTTTTTCCTTATTTAATAATTTATTCTTTTCATCAGCTAAAAAAATATTAGACTTTTTGAGTTCTTTATTTTTGAGCCTTAGTTTTTTAAATTTATCCATTAAATCATTAAAGCTTTAAATAACTCATCGAATGTGAACTCGGAGGAGTTTTTAGATTTTACCTCATCCTTAGTGGCCATGAGGCAAAGATTTTCCACTTTCTTTTCTTCATTCGAGCTTGAAGTGTCACTGTCATCCCAAATTCCTAGCATAGCTCTTTTTTTGGTCCATTTGGGATACTTTTTGAGCAGGAAGCAATCCAGCTTGTAGTGTCCCCTTTTGTTGCAGTTATAACAGGTGACACTCTTTCTTTCTTTTTCTTCTTTCTTTTCTTTTTTCTTCATAGTTTTCTTTATGAGGAACTTCTTAAATTTACTTACGAGTAGCTCTATGTCCTCATCATCATCTCCACTATCTTCTTCATCATCTTCTTCTTCCGACTCATCGCTTTTTTCATGTTGTGCAATGGATTTGAAGACGATGGTCTTCATCTTTCTTGGCTCTTCTTCTTCTTCCTTTTGAGCCAAGTTCAACTCATGAGTCATGAGTGAACCCATCAATTCTTCTAGGGATAGCTTGGTGAGGTCTTTTGCTTCTTGTATGGATATCACCTTGGCTTCCCATTCCTTTAGCAAAGACCTTAAAATCTTGCAAATAAGTTCATAGTTAGTAAAGATTTTGCCAAGACCATTTAGAGCATTAATAATATCAGTAAATTTAAAAAAATATTTTAGAAATTGACTCATATTTTTTTTATAAAAATATTTCATATTTATGAACAAGCAAATTAATTTTGGACTCTTTTACTTAGCTTGTTTCCTCATGAGTCACTTTCAATCTTTCCTAAATTTCTTTTGTTGATGAACAAGTGGATATTCTATTAAATTCTTGTTCATCAAGAAAGCAATAAAGAACATTGATAGTTTTAGCATTTAATTGAGTCATCTTCTTATCAAAATCATCCCAATCCTTTTTTGATTTGGAAATAGACATACCATTAATTTCAATTGTGGATATGTGTGGTCCTCTAGTTATGACTCCCCATATGTCATAATCTAAAGCTTGTATGAAAATTTTCATTCTAGCTTTTCAAAATATATAATTTATGCCATTAAATAGTGGTAGTCTAGATGTGGATTGGCCCTCAATAAATAATGAACCAAATGGGATTGCTATGATCTTTTACTTTTTTAACCGTTAGATTAACAAATAAATATTAGAGCACCTACTTTGATATCAATTATTGCCCAGAGATTGCAACCCAAGAGGGAGGGGGGGGGGTGAAATTGGGTTCTTATAAAAAATTTATCCAAATTTGATTGCTAAACAAGTATGTGCTTTGATTTTAACTTAAGTGGCGTGGTTGAAATATAAACAATATAAGCAGCAGCGATTTTAGGATAAGCAAATGCTATGAAAAAATTTGAAAGCTAATCTAAATAGATAATAAAGCAAGTGAAGCAAGAATTGAAAGCATAACATAAATACACAAGGTTTTATAGTGGTTCGGAGCAACCCACTCCTACATCCACTCTCTAATTTTTTCTTGAGATTTTCACTATAATCTACTCTTGATTATAGTGTGTTTGTTTTTCCAGGCTCACAAACAAATCTAGTTGATTTTTATAGGAGCACCAACCAAAATCTTACACTAATAATTTTTCGAGATCACTATTAATCTAGTTGATTTTTTGGGCTCACCAATTAAAACCTACAATATCCAATTTTGGGCCTGGACAGGCCTAATCCCCAAGTTTCTTTTTCCAAAAAAACTTGTAAAGAAATAAAAAATATAAGTATAGAAATTCAGCATAAAAATAAAAATAGAAATGAAACTCTTTAAATTCTAATGAAGAAGCTAATGATGTGCTCGATCGAAGCTTGACTTTTCTTCAATTTGTACTTGAGAGGATGAAGAAGATGTTGGAGAAGATTGCTTTGAAGGTTCGTTGAAATTTGAGCACAACTGTCCTCTCTTTTTCTCTTTTTTTGGATATTCAAAGTTCCTCATCGAAAATAAATGAATCTCTCTTTAAATCCCTTTCTTCTTGCTTTCCAATTAATTCTCCACCTTTAAGTACCTTTAGAGATGGTTGGAGTAAGAGTTCTAGCCATTGGGAGCTCTGAAATAGCTATTGAGATCGAAAAATAGCCGTTGCAAAACTATCCATTGAAGGCTATCCATGCAGAACGAGATCTCTTGATTTTTCACGAGACCTCTCATCAGATTTTGAGAGCTCTCGATTCTGAATCAAAATATCTCATGGGGACCATGAGATCTCTCAAAAATCCTACGAGACCTCTCGCTCTCAGGGCACAAAAATTGGGTTTCTGTTGCTTCAGATCTAGAGCTCTCGAGATCTCTCAAAATCATTCTAAAATAGTGCTTGGGGCATGCCAGTCCACT
>QRFJ01000631.1:0-23777 GCA_006176705.1 Cocos nucifera
TGTATTTTAGAAAGGACCATATCCTAGCTACTCTAATGCTGGAAATCGATTACCGAAATGGACTATGAAGCTGTCTTTTGAAAACGATGACTATCGAGCTGAATATTTTTTAATTTTTAGCAATAGGAATCTACTAAGCATGCTAATGTAAGTATATTCAAGTAAAATTTATGAATTCCATAGACATGTAGTGATGAGGTGACGTCGATCTTTGAATATTAATATCTGGCCTAAGATCCATGAATACTGAGAACTTGAAGATAAAACAGTTTGGAGATAATAAAAATGGACAGAGTATGGAAGCCTCACGTTGGGAAGCCACTCATAGAATGACTAAAAACTATCACTGAGTCATCAAGAGGCACCCAAGCTAGAATGCAACCCCTCCCTAAAGCAGTCTCAGTATGTATATTTTAGCAGAGGTAAAATCCTTTGTGTAATAATTATGGCATCAGATCCTGAATACTAACGTAAGAGGAATGATTATTTAGTCGTCTTATAAGAAAATGAGAAGCATTGGCTGGGCCATTTGAAGACATTAAGGAATAACTGGTTCTCCATTAGTTCACAGTAGGATACACCTAGGTGAGGAAGAGGCTAATCCAACTCGAGATGCCCAAGGAGAAGGTGAGTATCAACCCTGCAGCCATGAAGATGTTAGTGCAAGAAAGAGATTTTGAAGTGTTTGGTATAATGAAATTTAATTTATCTCTATGTTTCTGGATACTCTGTTTGTTGGTTTGGGGGTAAGTCCTTGTAATCAGTTAGTACTTTAAAAAAAAAATCTGGAGATAGCAATGGTCATAAATGAAAAATAATTAACTTATTCTAATTAGGTATCTTAACGGGGGATGAGGGTATTGTTTATAGTACATTAGTAAGAAATTGATTATATTGCAATTATTAGGGAAAGGAGGTTATCACTTTTCTTTGTCATTTAATTTGATTTAGGATGTATAGGAAAAGTTGTTAGTCGGTTTATCAAGGAGTTTATTATTTTTTCTTGATGGATATTATCGGTTATAATCAATCTCCATAGCCCTTAGAAGATCAAAAAAAAGACCACATTCATCTGTCCATTTCGAAACTCTTGCTTATTATGGTCAGCCCTTTTTGGAACTATGATAATGCTTCGGCAACCTTTTCAGAGATGTATGATCAGCATTTTTTTCAATATAATTAATAATTTTTTAAAAATTTTTCATGGATGAGTTTTTTTGTGTTTGCGTCCTATCCGTTCTGCCATAATGGTTTATTTTAACGATCTAAGAATTAGTCCTAGGAAGATGTATTATGGAGAAAGCATTTATGTTTTTAATTGAAGAAAAATGTCAATTCATGGTTAGAGTAAGATATAGTTCTTGGCATGTTGTCTCAAAAAGGAGAATAGAAGTTGAACATACTGGTCAAATTGATCTGATTGCTATGAGTCTTCCACCTATCCATAGACTGTTAAAAAAATTATTTCATTCTTAAGACATGCTGGATTTTATAGAAGATTCATACCCTAATCTTTAGCAAGTAAGCTCATCCTTTGACGAATTATTATTAGCGAAAGAGTAAAATGTTAATTTTTACTTCTAAGTGCCTTAAATTTTTTTGAATTCTTAAAAAGTATCATTTCAACTTCCCATCATCATCACCTATCTCGGATCGAATCTTTCGAACTTATCAATGCGACTGCATCTGATCATGCTATAGGTCAGTCTTAGGGTCAAGAGAATCAACAGCTACTGAGAGTTTATTTATTATGCTAGTAACAACTTTAAATGATACGCAGCGGAATTACACAACTATTGAGAAGGAGTTCTTTATCATTGTCTCTTTGCCTTATAGAAAAATTTTAGATCCATATTTGGTTGGGTCCCATGTTATTATCTATACTTGATCACTTAGCCATTTAGACATCTCCTACGCAAAGAAATGATGCTAAGGCTAGTGTTTAATTGTTGGATTCTTGCTCCTTCAAGGAATTTAGATCTCAAATTAAAATGACAAGAAAGGGTTAGAATGCAGTTAACGGATTTACTTGTCTCTGAATCATGTTGCGACCATATATTGAACATACCATCAATGAGTATTTTCTGATAACACTCTTGTCTGTGGTTTACTTAAACCTTGGTATGCTGATATTTGTGAATTATTTAGCCATTGGATAAAAATTCTTACTCATTGGGACTAGTTTAGGATAAACACAAATTTTTTTTCAAGTGAAGTATTTTTAATTTGGGATGATCCATATCTGTTTAAATGGATCCCTGTATGATCATTAAAAGATGTTGTCCCCGGTAATGGAAGTGTAAAAGATATTCTTGTCAATTTTGCCATGACCAGAAGCTTGTGGTGATCATTCGCATGTCAAAGAAGACTGCTGTCGAAAAGGTACTTCAATGTAAATTTTATTGGTCTAATTTATTAAGGATGATATGTGTGCTGCATAACAGTTGTGATCTGATGCAAAAAAAAAAAAAAAAACCCAAAATGGATTGAATTAAAGAAAGATTATGATGGCACATCCAATCCAATCTCTTGGTGTTTGAAATTTGATGTCCGAGGAATTGATTTTATGGATCATTTCTAAATTCCCTTTGAAATTTGATGTATATCTTAGTGGCTTTGATTATGTTTTCAATGGGTGGTAAAAGCTATTCCATGTAATCCAATGATAGCAAGTGGTCATTAAATTTCTCAGAAAAATATTCTCTCTCACTTTGGTAGTGCCATGAGAGCAATCATTAGTTGATCGAAAAAATATCTATTTTTTGCAAATCAATTTCTTTTGGCCACTTCTATAATGGAAAAATATACGATGTTATCATAAGTTGGTCACACTTTATCACCTCCTCAAACAGCGGGCAAGTAGAAGTGACCGAATTACTAAATCAAACAAAGTTGGGGAAACAGTTAATAATGCCAATAGAAAGATTGGTCTGTTGAAATTAGTTGGTGCCACTTTGGACATACCGATCACCTACAAAGAAAATGTAGGAAAAGTCTTCTCTATAGATGTGTGTTTGGAAAACTCATGTCACCTTGCTTGTGAGTTAAGAATATTAAAGCCATGTGGGCATAAAAAAATTAAAAATGGACCTTTTGACATAGTTGCCGGAACCCATAGAAAGCTTCAGATAAATGAATTAGAAGAACTAAAATGAAGGCTTACGAGAATGCTAGGGTATACAAGGAACGCAATGAAAAGTATTTCCATGATCATAAATTTCAATAGAAAATCTTTTAGTCTTGGGCAAAAAATTTTATTGTATAATTCGAGGTTAACAGTTCTTTTTTCTTTGAAAAGCTTAGGTCTTTATGGACAGGACCTTTGTGGTTAAAAAACCTTCCCATATTGGCTGTTCCGAAATTTAAAAATCCAGAATTGGTGTTATTTTTCAAAAGTTAATGGTCAACGATAAAATAATCATTCTGGAACTGCCTACTAAATCTATTAGAGGAAGCCATGGTTCTTTATGAACCCAATATCTCTCGGTTAGTAATCGTTGTCGCTGTTTAGTGTTGACTAAAGATTTAAAACTTAGGTACTTGTTGAAAAGGCAACCCCAACATAAATGTCATTTACTTTGCTTCCTTTTTTGAGATTATGAATAACCAAGTCAGGGGGAGAGTGTTATGGATTTGCACCCTTTTAAGAAGGAGAGTCAAGGATTATGAAGCACAACTCGGGTCATCCTTCGCTTGTAATGTTTCCTATTATTAGGACAGGGTGAAGAAAATCATTTACTTTACTCATAGTTCCTCAAGTATAGTTAGGAAAATTAGTTTGTGTTATGATGGTTGTCTCGAATCAAAGTTAAATAGGCACACTAATCAATGTAATGATAATGTTTAAATAATTTTAAAAGATAACTGAGAAGTAAATTTATAAGCGAAACTTAAATAATGGTAGGATTTAGTCCTAGAGAATAATTTGTCTGAGTGATTCTAGAACCTTCTGACCACATGATTCTAAATTGAAGAACTACTTCATGGGAGAATTGAGCGGGACAAGTCGAGGTATGCATAAGTCCTCATTAGATGTTGAAGCTTTTAGGAAGAAGGTCCTTATCTCATCTCACAGACTACTTTGACGTTCTTACTGAGTAATCGGGCCTTCTTTCGCATAAGTAAGCATTGTTGTTGCTGTCTTAATAGATAAGAAGATTAAGAAAATTACGTTTGAAGCAATGGTACCCTTTTGTCTACTGGAGTAATCCGAGCTGTCCTTTCGTCTAAGTAAAGTCATTATTTGTTTACGATCAAAAATGTTTAGGGATGCTAAACTTTGAGAGATTTGAGAACATTAGCAGTCATAGATCAGCAAATAAAAAAAGGGGGGGACTGAATTTGCAGATGAGATCTCGACATAATTGATGCTCACGATCAAGGTTGATGAGGACTTAAAAAAGTGAAGTGGAAATTGGTTAAACAAAACTCTAGAAATTCTATAGGCTCTATTCAATCTATTAATGGTTTTGATTAATGATCAATGAAGTACCGCTTTAATGTTTGGACCAAGATATCCATACCTTTAGGGAATGCCTATGAATAACTTTCTGAATTTCAAGGACAAGTTTTTTTTTACATCTTACTAATCCTTTTGCTTTAATCGAGGATGAAGCAAAAGTTAAAGTTGGGGGTGTGATAAATTTAATAAAATTAATTATTAAAATTATTTAATTTTTAAACATGGATTATACTTATTATTCAAATTGATGATTTTTATGCAATATTTTGTAGAAATTGAAGGCCCCGTCAACACTGCAATAGCTTGATTCTAGGAGTCCAAAGGCCGCAAATGGGATCACGAATCAGAGTCCAATTGGGCTCGATATCAAGAAATGAATGAGACCAGCACGCATCTTTGGAACAGTCACGCATCTTGGGCAAGAACCTTCTTCTTCTCCTTGCTGAGACCATTTTTTTACTATACAGTCTTTTATTTTTTTCCTCCTCCCATACTCATTTCTTCCATTGATGCTTCTCAAAGCTCCACGAGCTACCATCCATCACGCCGTCGACCACCGTGCCCACCGCCTATCAGCGCATTGTCGAGAGCTCGTCGAGTTGATTGAATAGGCTCACAAGCCGACCGGAACGCCCACAGCTCCATTGCTCACGATCAAGATCGCCTTTCACTATCACGCTGCACAGAGTTGACGCTCGTCGGGAAACCACTTCGGATGCCAACTGGCACGCCCGAGGCACCACCCATGGCATCCCTCTTATCTCTAGCCGCTGCCCAACTCCACCATAGCTCGTCCTCCCATGTTGCTATGGAACCCCTTTCTTCAGCCCAGTCGTGCCGCCGCCATCCTCATGTCCAGATGGATTGTTTCCCAACAGCATAGCCACCTCCTTGCGTCGATTGTTGGTGCTTGAGTTGGTCCGAAAGAGAAAGTTATAGATAGACTCTGAGAAAAATAACAAGCGGAATGTGATGTGGAGCGATCCAGCGGATAACTCTAAGAAAATAATAATTGGTGAAGCAGAAATTGAGATTGGAAAACCAACTCTATATTTTATGCAGGGCCGACGCGCTATGACACACTCTCCTTCGCCTATAAAAAAAAATTAACTCTTCTCTCCAGAACGAATGGAGAGAAAGTGATTTTTTTTTCCAAGAAGTATTTACCAACCCATCTACTTCCTTCTTCTTATCCTTGAGAAAGAGAAAAAGCTAGAGTTATTTAGTTTATTTCTTTTGTAACTCCAAGCCTCTATCAATGGCTTAGGAGTTAAATAGTATGTCATTAAGATTGTTTAATATTTCTAGCAATAAATTTTTATTTTAATTTTAATTCCAGCATTAGGTTAGTTTATATTCATGCTATTTAAATTATGCAATTAAATTTTTGCTATTGGGCTAGTTTAAATTTTCTGCATATATTAAAAAATTAGAAATATGAATTCTAGCTAGTAGTGTAGGAATTTAGTTTTTACTTTTAAATTTATTTTTCAAATTTTAATCTAAATAATGTCTAGTTAAGCAAACCCCTAGGGTTGGCGATGAAGCTAGATCTTGATTAGAAGTCTTTCTAAGGATCTTTTCTTAAGCTTTCAATTTTTAAAAAAGTCATTCTTTCTTTTAAACTTCTTACCAAGAGACTTGATGAATTATTATTGGGTTTCAATCCCTTTGTAATTCATACTTGATTCAGTGCAAGAAGGATGAAGAGAGAAGGCTCAACAATACTTATATTCTATGCTTTTCTTTCTTATAAAACTTTGATGGGTTATAGTTGAGTTTTAATCTCTTCATAATTCCATACTTGGTTGATACAAAGGAAAGGAATTTGGAGGATATCATTAGGAAGATCATTAGAAAGATTTTCTAAAACATTGGTTTAGCGGATTCAAAAACCTTAGGCCTTTACATTACTTATTTCTAAATTACTCTTTATTTAATTAACTTGTGACCATTCTTGTTGAACCTTGCTTGAACAGGAGTTTAGACATAGTTTAAACACCCATTTCCCGACCCATACTCGTTGGACGTGCTACTCTACACACCGTGCACTTGTGGTTATAACTTCAAAAGTAAACAACAAGATTTTGGCATCATTGCCGGGGAAAGCTGGTTTGTTTTAAATTATGTTTTAAATTCTTGCTTTAATTTGATCTATTTTAAGTTGATGAGTGCTGGAAGCCAGGTACGTAGTTTAAATTATTCTATTAGCAATTTTATCATAATTTTAGTTTAGTTTAGTTCTTCCTTTAAATTTGTTTGATCTCTTTTTATTTATGCATAGCATTCTTAAATCACTTTAAGAGCACAGATCTAAACAAGATAAGATGGGGACCTCATTACCCTTTCTTAGTCCACAAACAAGACTCCATTTGCATTAACCCAAGCCTCTAAATAAAATCAATTAGACACTGACTCTAGGGACATCCAAGCTCATTAGGACAAGTATACCTAAGAGTTATACCAAGCTAGATTCAATCATTGAATTGGTGTCTAGGAAAGTGGTTCAGGATTTAAGTCCCAAAGAAAGGCGGTTCTTTAATTGGTTCCATTCGCTGACCTGGCCAATCTAATTGATGTCTAAGGAAAGCAACGAGGGGACCCCGCCAATCTTATACTTACTTGGCCAATTTAGTGAATTGGTTGAACTTGGAGTGCTCGAAGGTTGACTTGGAATAGTTAGGAGCTATCTAGGTCTAGGCTGATCTTAAGTTAGGATTAATTTATTTGAAACTTATTTGTAAATAAAATTTTTTACTTTAGGTAATCCCAATCTCGATTGTCCTGACATAAGGTTGCCCTGGTATAACGAAAAGTTATGTTATATGATTGTCCTAGAGTATGAAAAGGTTAAATTAATTTAAAAAAAAAAGATTGAGGACATTGAGAATATAGTGAATTCTCCAACACCTGTGTGAAGAAAAATTTCAGATCGACTAGTCAGAACGGATTCAGTTCCTATTTCAGATCCCACAACCTCCTCATCCACAATGGATCTAGCAAATCAGCATCAGCCTCAAATTCTTAAGAACTTATGTTATCCAGTAGGTTCCATCCAACCCTCTTACATCAGACTTTTTCAACTCACAGCAAACAATTTTGAAATCAAATCTCAAATTATTAACATGCTTCCAAAATTCATAGAAACAAAGAATGCATATATATTCATGAGAAAATTTGAAGAGGTCAGTGCAATCATGAAACTACAACAATTATCAAAGGACAAAATCAAACTGAGATTAATCAATTTTGTCCTTAAGGATAATACCAATAAGTGACTTTATAGTCTTCCAAATTAATCTATCGCGATCTAGGAGGACTTTGTAAGAATATTCTTAAAAAAATATTTTTCTCATCATAAAACAACTAGAATTAGAAATGAGATAAACCAATTCTATCAACTAGCTGGTAAATCATTCTGAAAATACTTTAACTGATTCAAGAACATCTTAACCCAATGCCCACACCATGGAATAGAAACTTGGAGGCTATGCCAAATAATTTATGAAGGATTAGATTCAAACTCTCGAACAATATTAGAATCCATGTGCCAGGGATAATTTATGTACAAAGAATCAAATGAAGCCTGGCAATTTCTAGAAGACCTAGTTAAGAAAAGTTTACGATGGAAAACAACTAGGAAACTAAAAAAATTCATACCTTCAAGTGGTGGAATACACCAAATTCAAACCTTCCTAGCTGCAAAAGCTAAAATTGCAACATTAACACGTAGGTTTGAGGCCTTAGAACTTCAGACACTAGCCAAAGTAAACCAAATATCTGCACCCATGTGCAGCGGGTGCAATGCATCAGACCATGTTGATAGTTGGCCATTCGAACTCGAGCTCGTTGATGGTTGGCCTTCTGTTGATAGTTGGCCATTCAAACTCGAGCTCGTTCTCGGATTTCTTTTAGTAGATCTAAATTCACTCTCATCCCGAAGGAATTGCTATCTTCATCGAATTTCTCTACTCAGAGCATGGGTAACCCCATCTCTACGAGTATCATAGCTTTCGTACCGAAGGCCAACATAAAAGGTATCTCTTTAGTTGGGATACATTGCATCTTATGATACGCCCAAAGGACATTGTACAACTCTTCAGCCCACAATCCTTTTATCTGGCTTATGCCAACTTTTAACCCCTGCAATAATGTCCTGTTCATCACCTCGACCTCGCCATTAGTCTGTGGATGACCTACCGATATCAATCTATGAGAAATTTCATAGTCATTATAGAATCCTGTAAATCTTGAGTTATTAAATTATCGTCCATTATCGATTATGATGGCATGGGATAAACCATATCGACATATAATAAACTTTCAGATAAAATTTTGAACTCTGACTTTGACAACCATAGCTACTGCCTCTTCTTTCATCCATTTAGTAAAATAGTCAATCACGATAATTAGAAACTTCTTCTGTACTATAGCGATGATAAATGGTTCGAGGATATCCATTCCCCATTGGGCAAAGGGCCAAGGGGTCATAATCGGGGCTAATGGGGTCAATGGTCGGTGCTGAATGTTTGAGGTCCTTTGGCATTGGTCATATTTGCTCACCAGTTCGACCGCATCTCTTTGCATGGTTGGCCAAAAATATTTCTACCATAATATTTCTACCGTAATATTTTGTGGGATAGAGCCTTACCCCCAGATGATTACCATAGATTCCTTCGTGAACTTCCTGCATGGCATAATCAGCTTCCGAAGGATGAAGGCATCTGAGCAGAGGTAGGATGAAGGACCTCATATACAACTTTTCTTCATAAACGATGTATTGTGGAGCGAGGTGTCTCAATCTTTTCGCCTCATCTCGATCCGTAGGCAAAATCCCATCTCATAAATAATGGAGAATAGGATCTATCCAACTCGATTCTGGATCAGCTTGCATTACCGGGACCTCCTTAATACTCGGCTTCTCCAAGACTTCCATGTATGAGCTTCTTTTTAGGTCAGCCGCCCCATGGGTTGCTAGCTTAGAAAGGAGGTCAGCTCGCACATTCTCCGCCCTTGGTATCTACTGAACATCCATCGCTAAAAAGCTAGAAGCCAAGTCTCTGACCTTCTGCAGATACTTAACCATATTTGGCTTTCAGGCTTCATATTCTTTCTAAATCTGATCAATCACTAACTGCGAATCACTATGTACACTGAGATGTCGAACTCTCATTTTTTTTAGTATTCTAAGTCTTGCACCAATGCCTCATACTCGGCTTCATTATTGAAAGTCAAAAAGTCAAATCGTAAAGCATATTCCGCTACTACTCCTTTCGGACTGGTTAAGATCAACCCGACTCTGGAGTCCGTGGCATTCGAAGATCCATTAGCATGTAGGATCCAACATTCATCGATTGAAGAGATTTCAATGTGACCGAATTCCTCATATGAAATTGTACATTCTAGGATGAAATCCATCAATGCCTGAGCTTTAATGGACGGTCTCAACAAATATTTGATATCGAATTTGCCTAGCTCGATAGCCCATTTAGCCAACCGCCTCTGAAGTATCTGGTCGGTACAATATCGATCTAATAGGTTGGTCTGTAAGGACTGCGATGGTGTGCACTTGAAAATATGGATGTAACTTTTTTGCAGATATCAAGAGAGCATAGATGATTTTTTTCAGTCTCGTATACCTGGTCTTAGCATCATGAAGTATCCAACTCACATAATAGATCGACTACTGTACCTTGACCTCCTATCGGATCAGAACAGAACTAATTATCAAAGAAGAAACAGCTAGATATAAGTACAATACCTCCTTGGGCTCTGGCTTGCTTAACAGAGGAGGGAAGCCGAGGTATTTTTTTAGCTCATCGAAGACTGTCTGGCATTCATCCGTTTATTGAAAGTTCTTCGATTGCTTAAGAACTTTAAAGAATGAAAGGCTCTTTTCCATCAATCTTGATAGGAAGCTATTTAAAGCTGCGATCCTTCCTATAAGTCGCTGTACTTTTTTGATCATCTTCAGAGGCTTCATCTCTTAAAGAGCTTGAATCTTCTTCGGATTGGTCTCAATCCCACATTATGATATCATGAATTCAAAAAAATTTTTGAAAGTGACACCGAAGACGCATTTATCTGGATTGAGCTTCATTCAAAAATGCCGTAGTATAGAAAAGGCTTCTTCTCGATCGATAATATGGTATTCGGCTGCCCTACTTTTGACGAGCATGTCGTCCATGTACACTTTCATATTTCTTCTAATCTGCTCTTTAAAACGTTTGTTCACAAGTCTTTGATAGGTCGCCCCAGCATTCTTCAAGCGAAATAGTATGATCCTGTAGCAAAAAAGGCCTTGGTCAGTTATGAAGAAAGTTTTTTCTTTATTCTCGGGTGCCATTCGGATCTGATTATATCCCGAGAAAGCATCCATAAATGATAGGAGCTGATGTCCCAAGGTCGCATCCACCAGTTGGTCTATGTGCGATAGAGGATAGCTATCCTTTGGGCATGCTCCATTGAGATCCACATAATCAATACACGTGCGCCATTTTTTATTGGACCTTTTTGACAAGAACGACTTTAGCCAACCACTCTGGATAATAAATTTTTTGGATGAAGCTGGCCTTCAAGAGCTTATCAACTTCATCTCGTATCGCCCTCTGGCATTTAGGGGCGAAGCTCCACTTTTTCTATCTGATCGGACGACGATTCAGATCTACATTGAGTCGGTGTACCATGACTTGCGGATCAATGTCGGACATATTCGAAGCTGACCAAGCAAATACATCAGCATTATCTCATAGAAATGTGATGAGGTGTTGTTGATCTTCTTCACATAAGCTTGAGCCAACCTTCACAACCTTGTTTGGATCATCCTTGATCGGTATAGAGATCAATTCTTCTATCGGAGAGCCTCTTTGTTTAGTTTGTTCATCCCGAATATCTAACTCATTCATGGGTTACTCTTCAGGCACCGCTCCATGCAAAGTAGCCATATAACATTCCCTTGCAACTGATTGGTTTCCCCTAAGCTTGCCGATTCTATGTAGAGTCATGAATTTGATCTTCAGATGATAGGTCGATACTATAGCTTGGAGGGTATTTAGGTCCGATCGACCTAAGATAACATTGTAAGCAGAGGGATTATTCTCAATGAAATAAGTTATGTCGGCAACCCCTGCTTCGGAGCTCATTTAGCTTTTATCGTTAGTAAGATAGTCTCTTCCACTAAAACCGTAGCACCAGAAAATCCGACTAGAGGTACATTCCTCTTCATTAGTAGTTTAGGGCTTAAGTTCATCCGAACAAAAACATCATAAAATAGAACATTTACCGAGCTTTCATTATCAACAAGGATCTGATGTACATCATAATTAGCAATATTCAAAGAAACAACTACAAGATCGTCATGAAGATGACTTATTTCTTTCAGATTTTCATTGGTGAAAGTAATTTCACCATCTACTTTCCTCTTCCTCGGTTCTTCTCCTAGTCGATCCCGATCTAAAGTATTTCCACCGAGGTTTCCTCCAGCAATTATTTTGATTTCTCCCATAGCCGGCTGCTCTCCGTGCCGTTCATCCTATGGAGGTTGATCACGATCCAAATTTGTCGGGATTTGCCGTTGATCCATATAGTGTTAAAGTCGTCCCTGCCTGATTAGTGCCTCCATTTTTTCTTTAAGCTGTCAGCACTCCTCGGTATCATGTCCATGGTCATGATGATATCGACAATACTTCCTCAGGTTTCTTACTCGAGCAAGGGTTATCATTTTTCTGGATCGAGATATATCTTCTTGTCGCTCGATCTCCATCAAAATCTGAGCCCAAAGTGTGTTGAGAGAGGTGTGATAATTGAACCTTCGAGGTAGAGTTCTAGATCGACCTCATGACTTTGGAGATGTTGGTCGGCTACTCCAAGGTGGGGTGCATGATTGATGAAACCGTGGATCCTTCCGATGGTGCAGCATCCATCTATGATCTTTTTTCTTCTCCTATTTTTGGGACGGACCCGACCTACCATCTCGGCTACTTCCCTGCTGGTCCCAAGCCTCTTCAGCTTGGGCATACTTCTCTGCTCATTCTAGCATCTTAGCGAAATCCTTCGAATAGTCTAAGTTGAGGAAGAACAAAAGGTCATTTTGGAGGAGGCCGATCTTGAACGCCGTCATGGCCACAGACGGGTCTAAATTTCGGACCTCCAAGGTAGCTGCATTGAAGTGATTGATATACTCTCGAAGGGACTCATCTTCCATTGTCTGATGCTCACGAGGAAGTCAAAGTTACGATGTTGTCGATGACTGCTTACGAAGTAGGCAATGAACAGACGGCTCAACTGATAGAAGAAATCTATGGAGTCGAGTTTTAGGTTCGAATACCAATGTCGAGCCATCTTTCTCAAAGTTGAAGAAAAAGCTCGACATAGTATCGCATCGGTAGCCCCTTGCAAATGCATAAGCGTTCGAAAACTATCTAGATGATCTACGGGATCGACCGTTCCATCGTAAAGCTCCATCTGAGGGATCTTGAACCGACATGGCAAGGATTCGTCCATAATCTTCTGAGTGAATGGAAGATCGACATTAAACCCTAAATCCTCTCCTTGTTGCCTCGGCTCTCCAACGCATCCAACTGTCGTTGCATCTATTTGAGCTTTTTCTCCATGTCATCCTCACGAGTGGCTCGATGCTGAAGAGCCTCATGGCCTAGTGTGGAGCCTCTTTTGAAAATTGGTGTTGGCAAGCGTTCAGATTTTCAACGGGAAGGATCAGTCGGTCGGCTGTAATGATTGGCCTCCATCCTAGGGCTTCGGGAGCGTCGTTCCTCTGGTCTTATCCGGATCAGATCTAAATTTTTTTCGATCGGACGGCGCTCGTCAGCCTGCTGTATTCCTCTTATGGTGCCTGATAGTGCCTGGACCTGATGAAGTAGGATGTCATACTATTCTTATGAGACCATCGGCATCGTTGGTGGGTTTTCCTTGATGGATGGTGGAGATGTGTTAATCTTTTGAGCATTGTAGGTCTTCCGACCACTAGAATGCTAGGATGCGTTTGATGTTTTTCTTCGAATTCTCATGATATCCAATGTCGTACTTTCTTTTCTCAAAATTAAAGCTCAAAAATAATCAAGGCCCTTCCTCTAGCGCCAACTATTACTCCTAGATCTCCTAGCTCGAGGTTGGCCGACGAGGATGGAGGAGCTCGGCTATCGAGAAATATGAGGTCGAGGATAAATTTTTGCTGGAGCTTCGTTGTTCACCTGTAATAAAATCTCCACTGGAGTATTCTCGGATAAAGACCCTTCGACGCTCAAGTTAGAAGATTGGAGAACAATGAGGAGAGAAAGCATCGAATTGAATGGCATATCTGGAGGGTCCTGGAGCTCCTTTATTTATAGGAAAGGAGTTGGAGTCGTATCCATTTCGAATTCTAACGACTTTCCGAGTTAATCGCCCTGGATTGATTCGGAAGATTTCTTTCCTTTTTAGGAGACAGGATTGCGAAAGATTCCTCTTTATCCAAATTTCTCGATTCGGAGAGGACACAGTTTCAGCAGGGATGGTTGTAGGTCGATCATTGATGAGCTATGAGCCTATTCATGTAGCTCGGCAGCCGACCTGAACTCAATGAGGATGAGGTATGAAGATCTACCTTATTTTATCAGGAGGCAATCTTCAGTAGGTCGGTCGGAATTGTAGGTAGACTTAAGCCGATATACAGCTAACTACGGGCAAAGTGTCGCATTGTTCCGCTCAGACGATCCATTGAAATAGGTCGGTGATTGATCCTAAATAAGCCGAAGCCATACCAGTCCTATTCCACAATAATAATTATTTTAGAATATTCACATGATGAGTTTTTTATTCGATCGAACCATATCTATTTTATCTATCCAATCTGACAAGATTCACACCATCTACTTCACCTGTCTCTATCCAATCCTATCTGAGATACATAAAAAATAAATATAGATATAAAATTTTTAATTATAAGATAGATACCAATCCGATCCATACGGGATCCACGCCCATTCCACCATTCCACTTAAAAGGAAAGCAAAAGGGTGGGCAGCGATGTATAAGAGGCAGTTGCCAAAATTCTGTTAAATCTAACACGATACACTTAATCTGTCCAACGACGTTTGTGACCAGAGATCACGATGGGGACAGCGCCCCCCCCCCGCCCGGAAATTAATCAAGGGGAGGAACCCATCCTTCAGTGTTTCTCATAGGCAACCGGAGCTTCGTGGGTTCACGGGCCATCATTCTTACATTTATAGCACCGCTGTGATCATATGTGATCATATCTGACATGGAATACAACCCATCAACGTGACGCGGATTTAATGCCCGCAGAGACTCCAGATTGGCGATACAGTTCCAACACCCAAAGAAGCAATAACTTCAATAAACATAGAAATTCATATATATATATATATATATATATATATATATATATATATATATATATATATATATATATATATATATATATATATATATATATATATATATATATATATATATATATAAGAAATTCCACCACCTATTCTTCTTACGACCCACCTCATCAAACCAGCTCGCTGGACATAATCACGTGCAAAGCATGTGGCTTACAGCTTGTCGGAGAGAATAAAAGGTTCTTTACTCAATTAAGAAGTAGCTTTGAATTCTATAACTTTTCATGCACAAACTCTTTTGGGATTTGTTTTAGCTTGTTGTCACAAAAATAATTATGTATCAGATATTTAATAGTAGAAAAATAGGATGGAATGATCGATATTAAGAGTCAGAGAACAAAGAATAATATCAAATGAAGAGGAAAAAAGAAAGTCGGTCTCCTGACAATACTTCAATCCTCCATTTATGCATTGAGCATTGAGCTCCACAAATCGCCTGGGGGGATCTATTAACCGGACTTGCACCCAAGAGTACATGAAGATAGAAGAACAGAAGGCACAATAAATTTTAGTAATTTCCATATCACTTTTTGGAATGATATGGTCATTTATCAAATATTTGCACACCGAACGATAGGGACTGGTTGAGGATACAAACAACCCAGCGCAATATATTTAAAATGAAAATTTTTGGAAGAAAGAAAATAAAAGCTAAAGGCAGAATAAACCTGCCTACCCATCACATTTCCCTCAGGTTTGTTCCTTTCACCGGAGAACTTGATATTTCTTGAGTGCTTTAAAAAAAGAAAAAAAAAAAAAAACTTTTTATCCTTTCCATCTTTATCATGAGTTCTTCTTCACAATTATTTTTGGACCCTCTTTGAACACATTCTCAGCGTCTCGTGTTCTTCCATATCTCCTCAAGCTCTCGGGCAAAAGCCTTCTGCCGGCCAACGACAATGGTGATGTGATCCTCGTTTTCGACAATCTTAACATGAGCTCGAGGAATCTTGCACTGGACATCATAACTACAACTAAGTGGAAGCACCTCGTCGTTCCTCCCATGGATCACTGTCACATCGCAGCTAAGCTGATCTCTCACTGCATCAAGATAACCATCAATTTTACCAGCACTTCCACATATGATGTTGTGTAGCGTGTGCCATGCGGCATTATGGGTGTGGCAGAAGAAGCCTTCCATCAAGAAGGTCCTAATCCTGTTGCCAATCATAAATAAACAAAACATAAATAGGTATCAAAGCCCATAGAACTCAGTATCTAGGAAATTCTCATTGTCTAAGCCAATTGCGAGTGAAATTGGATGAATAGAGGGTTGGTATGGGTGGACTACCGATTCGAAATACGAGCCTTATGGTGAGATGGTGAACCACCCGAAAGCAGTTGTGGAACTCCCCCTAGTGGCCCACCATCCGAACGGCCCCACAAAGCGAGAAAATTTACTAAGGGCTAGCTGGCAACATAAAGAACTGCGTACGTTGAGAGTTATTACACGGTAGACTCGAGTTTTTGCACCGCTCGACAAGCGGTTCCTTTGACTTTGTAGCCACCACTGCTCGGCAAGTTCAATTCCTTGCAGATTGCAGCTTAAAGTTCATATATCCCGTGTAAAATAACTATTCCTTGTAACTTCTAATTAACAATAAATCCGGTGGTCTCTCAGATCTGACATCATCTATGGTTCTTGTAGCTACACCAGCAATGACCTAATTTCTGCTCACCCTACCAAATTCCCATCCATTCTCATCCTTGTAAGTCTGAAAAATATTAAGAATTAGAGTCTTGGAATTGTTGGCCTGTGGAATATCGATAACTATTATTTTACCCCTAGATATTCTAAAATCATGGAGGACCATGGACTGGGAGGCGTTGCCCTGTGGATAAATGAGGCTAAAGTAAGTGCGTTAATTCTAGCTAACTCACTGGTCACCAGAATTAATTGAGGAGGTTGGATCAATATCAAAGTATCTGAAAGGAAACCGACTGGGAAACCGGTAGTATTACTGAGTGCCAACCTGTTGCGGGTGACAAACTTGAAGGCTAGCTCCCACAACCGGTGGTTCTTGCACACCAGCAGGCACACCGTCCGGCTGATGTGCTCGTACCAGCACGCCACCGACGCCCCGAACGCTATCGCCGGCCACACCCGCCGCGGCGCCACCCGCCGCAGCACGAACTGCGTCCCTTTCTCCCCCTTGGGCACCGGAAAGTACGGCTGACACCATCCAAACAAGCCTTAGTTTTAACTCGTAGAAATCAAAACAATTAAACCTCAACTTAAATTAAGCACGGGAAGAAACGGACGGTGTTCGACGTTATGTACCGGGGCGAGGAGGGTGAGGGATTTGACCGCGCCGGGGTACCTGACGGCGAGGGCGAGGGCGAGGATGGAGCCGAGGGAGTGGGCGACAATGTGGAAGGACCGGACCTTGTAGCGCTCCAGAACCGAACGCTCGATCATCTCCACGTGCTCTCTTAACGTGTACAGCGAGTCGCCCGGCTTCGGGCTCCGCCCGAACCCCAGCAGGTCCACCGCGATCAGCCGGTACCGCGCCCTCGCCTCGTCGGAGAAGTTCGGGAACACCGTCTCCGTCCAGAACGCCGACGACGATATGAACCCATGTATGAACAGCACGTCCTCCTCCGCCACCCCTCCATCTATCCACACCACACGCAAGCATGACATTACTCCATTTCTAAATCCCGCATTATTTTGACTCGAGGATAGTTTCCTAGTAGTTACCTTTGGGGCCGTCGGCGTGGGCGAAGAGGAGGGAGTCGCGGGAGCCGGAGGGGGAGCTCCAGGAGGTGCAAGTCGGGCAGTCGCAGTCGGACCACCGTGTCACGGGGTAAGACGTGTGGCCGCCGATCTTTCCCTGGAGCATCTGGATGATGGTGGAGTTGATGGTGAACGTCGTGGTGTTCGACGACGCAGATCTAACACCAGCTGCGCCGCGTGAGGCCGCCGCAGGACGCCGGTTGCCTCGTCTCTCCATCTTAATCCTTCGGAGCTCGCGCACCGTCGTCTGGGAGACCTCGGAGACGAGGGACGGCCGGGAGAATAAGGTGTCGGAGATGTCCTCCAGCTGGAGCTTGGTGGAGGAGAGGCGAACTACTTTCGAGCCGCCTTTCTCTGACACGAGAATCTGGCCGCTGCCGGTGATCATGTCCTTGGGAGAGGAGGAGCAGTAGCAGGGCTTCCACTCGGCCTCCATGGCGTAGTCCACTAGCTTATAAACGAGACACAGCATTACATCAAGCAAATCCAAAATGGTGAACACCACGAAGCTCACGACGTCGTTCACCACTCGACCGACCAGCGCCACCGCGGATCTCGCCGCCCTGGCACCTCCCATTTTTTGTCAGCGCAAGAAGAAAAGTAGTGCCACTCCGAGCTAAGCTCTCTCTGGGTTTATTAATAATAATAATAAGAGAATGAGAAGGAAAAGCTTAGGCTTCTTTATGAGGCTAGCTTTTGCTCGCTAGTATTGCATCAATGCGGGACTGTTGGTTGGGTATCCTTTTGTGGCTTCTTAGGTGGAGGGATGGAAACCTCCACAAGAAGAAAGGTCGGGGGGAGATGGTTATTCTCCGAGCGAGAGAGTGTTTGGGGTAAGCCACAATAAAATCGGGCGGTGGAAAGCCAATAGGGCGGGGGGATTAGGAAAAGGGTAAAGGAAACGGGATAGGGGGAGGGGGATTGAGGAGGACGTCACCATAGGTCGGGGGTGGGATTAAGGGCAAGGGAAAGGGTGGGGTGGAGAGGCAAATGAATTGATGGTTTCATTAAAATTGTTTGTTGGACAGGGAAAAGGGGTAGGTAGTTGTTGGAACTCCCCGGCTAACGCTTACCTTCGGACACCACTGGGTGCCCTTTTATAAGAATCGGCACGTGCGTCGCACATGATTACCGCGAAGAGCCTGGCCTGAAATCCGAGGGTCTTTGAAGCTGATTTGATTACGTTTCTTCTTGAGTTGCTCCCATCACACATGAAACACACATCACAGATGAAATAAGACTTTATTCCATCTTATTCTTTCAAACACCATCAAATTCATTGGTAGGCCACTCTGATTTATTAATTCCCGTCAACTACTCTTAGTCCTCGAATAAGCATTCCATGGGCAGCAATAAAATTAGGTATTTATGATTCTTTTGTTCAAAGAATAGCTGTATCATTATAAAACTAGGAAGATCAGTGGATGAAATCCTATCTACCATCATTTTTTTTTTTCATTTTCACGCCGCAGCCGCAGTCGCTGCTCGTGACATTTCGCCTTCTCGATGGGTTGAGATCATCCGTAGGCCTCATCTCCTCCATCCCCTCCACCACGTATCTTGCTGCTTCTGTCGTTCTACTTCCGATCGATGATCCTTTCTATTATCCTCCAAATATCTTTGGTATAGCGTTGAAACTTCTTGCTTAATTGTGCTCTATTAATGATGATGTGTTAGGAGCCTCATGTCGGTCAATAAGCCATGTGAATATTGCCTCATTTTATTTCTTGGTTTTTTGGAATGTTGATGTTATATATATATATATATACACGTGCGTACGTATATATATACATACATACATATTGTTAGTGCAAAACTTGGTCGACGTCGGATCAAGTTGGAGCCGAGAAAGAGGTCACCGTCGGTGACCTGTAAAATAAAGTTCTATCCAGAGTCGATGGTGGTGGCTCTGGCAGGACCCTCCGACAATCAAGTCAGCTCTTCTGGCCAACAAAAATAGAGTGCTTAAAAAAGAGTTCGGTAGAATTTTGGAAAGGAGAAGAAAGCTTAGAAAAAACATATCTGGAGGATCCCTTTTTATGGACGAAGCCTGTAGCGGACTGATAGTGACAGCCATATCGTCCGATAGTGGGCCGCTCGGGACCACGTGGAATTTGGTACGGAGAGAAAGAGGTATCGTCTATAGCAGACTGATAGTGACAGTCATAACCATCCGATAGTGGGCCGCTCGAGGCCGCATGGAGTTTGCTACGGAGAGAGGGATGTTGTCAGACTGATAGTGACCGTTCGTTGAGATTTAATAGCCGTAGTTCGGAGAAAGCAGGCGTTGGTTAGAGAAAAACTTTGATATATATTAATTCCAAAGGAGTTCGAACTCCTGAAGAAAATACGTCTAAAGAAGATCATCTGAAAAAAAAGAGAGAGATATTCCCACCACCTATTCTTCTTATACCCGAACACACCTCATCAAAACAGGCTCGCTGGATGCATAATCAGTGCAAAGCATGTGGCTTACAGGGCTTGTCGAGAGAATTAAAAGGTTCTTTACTCAATTAAGAAGTAGCTTTGATTATTCTATAACTTTCATGCACAAACTCTTTTGGGATTTGTTTAGCTTGTTCACAAAAATAATTATGTATCAGATATTTAATAGTAGAAAAATAGGATGGAATATCGATATTAAGAGTCAGAGAACAAAGAATAATATCAAAAGAAGAGGAAAAAAAGAAAGTCGGTCCTCCTGAACATACTTCAATCCCTTTATGCATTGAGCATTGAGGCTCACAAAAATACGCCTGGGGGATCTATTAACCGACTTGCAACCCAAGAGTACATGAAGATAGAAGAACAGAAGGCACAATAAATTTTAGTAATTTCCCATATCACTTTTTGGAATGATATGGTCATTTATCAAAATATTTGCACACCCGAACGATAGGGACTGGTTGAGGATACAAACAACCCAGCGCAATATTTAAAATGAAATTTTTGGAAGAAAAGAAATAAAAGACTAAAGGCAGAATAAACCTGCCTACCATCACATTTCCCTCAGGTTTGTTTCTTCACCGGAGAACTTGATATTTCTTGAGTGCTTTAAAAAAGAAAAAAAAAAAAAAAACTTTTATCCTTTTCCAATCTTTATTCATGAGTTCTTCTTCACAATTATTTTGGACCTCTTTGAACACATTCTCAGCGTTCGTGTTCTTCCATAATCTCCTCAAGCTCTCGGGCCAAAAGCTTCTGCCGGCCAACGACAATGGTGATGTGATCCTCGTTTTCGACAAATCTTTAACAATGAGCTCGAGGCATCTTGCACTGGACATCATAACTACAACTAAGTGGAAGCACCTCGTCGTTCCTCCCCATGGATCACTGGTCAAATCGCAGCTAAGCTGATCTCTCACTGCATCAAAATAACCATTCAATTTACCGCACTTCCAGCAATGATTGTTGTGTAAGCGTGTCGCCATGCGGCATTATGGGTGTGGCAGAAGAAAGCCTTCCATTAAGAAGGTCCTAATCCTGTTGGCCAATTCATAAATAAACAAAAACATAAATAGGTATTCAAAGCCCATAGAACTCAGTATCTAGGAAATTCTCCATTGTCTAAGCCAATTGCGAGTGAAATTGGATGAATAGAGGGTTGGTCATGGGTGGACTACCGATTCGAAATACGAGCCTTATGGTGAGATGGTGAACCACCCGAAAGCAGTTGTGGAACTCCCCTAGTGGCCCCCCATCCGAACGGCCCGCACAAAGCGAGAAAATTTACTAAGGGCTAGCTGGCAACATAAAGAACTGCGTACGTTGGAGAGTTTATTACACGGTAGACTCGAGTTTTTGCACCGCTCGACAAGAGTTCCTTGACTTTTGTAGCCACCACTGCTCGGCAAGTTCAATTCCTTGCAGATTGCAGCTTAAAGTTCATATATCCCGTGTAAAATAACTATTCCTTGTAACTTCTAATTAACAATAAATCCGGTGGTCTCTCAGATCTGAATCATCTATGGTTCTTGTAGCTACACCAGCAATGACCTAATTTCTGCTCACCCTACCAAATTCCCAGTCCATTCCATCCTGTAAGTTCGAAAAATATTAAGAAATTAGAGTCTTGGAATTTTGGCCTGTGAATATCGATAACTATTATTTTACCCTAGATATTCTAAAATCAGGAGACCATGGACTGGGAGGCGTTGCCCTGTGGATAAATGAGGGCTAAAGTAAGTTGCGTTTAATTCTAGCTAACTCACTGGTCACCAGAATTAATTGAGGAGGTTGGATCAATATCAAAGTATCTGAAAGGAAACCGGACTGGGAAACGGTAGTATTACTGAGTGCCAACCTGTTGCGGGGACAAACTTGAAGGCTAGCTCCCACAAACCGGTGGTTCTTGCACACCAGCAGGCAACCGTCCGGCTGATGTGCTCGTACCAGCACGCCACCGACGCCCGCGAACGCTATTGCCGGCCAACACCCGCCGCGGCGCCACCCCCGCCGCAGCACGAAACTGCGTCCCTTTCTCCCCCCTTGGGCACCGAAAGTACGGCTGACACCAACCAAAACAGCCTTAGTTTTAAACTCGTAGAAAATCAAAACAATTAAACCTCAACTTAAATTAAGCACGGAAAGAAACGACGGTGTTCGACGTTATGTACGGGGCGAGGAGGGTGAGGATTTGACCGCGCCGGGGTACCTGACGGCGAGGGCGAGGCGAGGATGGAGCCGAGTGGAGTGGCGACAATGTGGAACGTGACCTTGTAGCGCTCCAGACCGAACGCTCGATCATCTCCACTGCTGCTCTTAAACGTGTACAGCGAGTCGCCCGGCTTCGGGCTCCGCCCGAAACCCCAGCTAGGTCACCGCGATCAGCCTGGCTACCGCGCCCCGCCTCGTCGGAGAAGTTCGAACAACCGCTCCGTCCAGAACGCCGACGACGATTATGAACCCATGTTATGAACAGCACGTCCTCTCCTCCACCCCTCCAATCTATCCACACCCAGCACGCAAGCATGACATTACTACCATTTCTAAATCCGCATTATATTTAGACTCGAGATAGTTTCCTAGTAGTACCTTGGGCCGTCGGCGTGGGCGAAGAGAGGGAGTCGCGGGAGCCGAGGGTGGAGCTCCAGTAGGTGCAAGTCGGGAGTCAGCCAGTCGGGACCACCGTGTACGGGGTAAGACGTGTGGCCGCCGATCTTTGCCCTGGAGCATCTGGATGATGGTGGAGTTGATGGTGAACGTCGTGTTGTTCGACGACGCAGATCTAACACGCAGCTGCGCGCGTGAGGCCGCCGCAGGACGCCGGTTGCCTCGTCTCTCCATCTTATCCTTCGGAGCTCGCGCATCCGTCGTCTGGGGAGACCTCGGAGATCGAGGGACGGCCGGAGAATAAGGTGTCGGAGATGTCTCACGCTGGACTTGGTGGAAGAGGCGACTACTTCGAGCCGCCTTTCTCTGACACGAGAATCTGGCCGGCTGCCGGTGATCATGTCCTTGGGAGAGGAGGAGAGTAGCAGGGCTCCCATCGCCTCCATGGCGTAGTCACTAGCTTATAAACGAGACACAGCATTACATCAAGCAAATCCAAATATGTGAACACCACGAAGCTACGACGTCGTTCACCACTCGACACGACCAGCCCACCGGCGATCTCGCCGCCCTGCACCTCCATTTTTTTGCAGCGCAAGAAGAAAAGAGTGACACTCCGAGCTAAGCTCTCTCTGGTGGTTATTAATATAAATAATAAGAGAATGAGAAGGAAAAGCTTAGGCTTCTTTATGAGGCTAGCTTTTGCTCGCTAGTATTGCATCAATGCGGGACTGTGTGTTGGTATCCTTTTGTGGCTTCTTAGGTGGAGGATGGAAACCTCCACAAGAAGAAGGCGGGGGAGATGGTTATTCTCGAGGCGAGAAGAGTGTTTGGGGTAAAGCCACAATAAAATCGGGCGGTGGAAAGCCAATAGGGCGGGGGATTAGGAAAAGGGTAAAGGAAACGGGATAGGGGGAGGGGGATTGAGTGAGGACGGCACCCATAGGTCGGGGGTGGATTAAGGGCAAGGGAAAGGGTGGGTGGAGAGGCAAATGAATTGATGGTTTCATTAAAATTGTTTGTGGACAGGGAAAAAGGGGTAGGTAGTTGTTGGAACTCCCCGGCAACGCTTACCTTCGGACACACACTGGGTGCCTTTTCATAAGAATATGGCACG
>QRFJ01000631.1:23802-28802 GCA_006176705.1 Cocos nucifera
GCGTCGCACATGATTTACCGGAAGAGCCTGGCCTGAAATCCGAGGGTCTTTGAAGCTGATTTGATTACGTTTCTCTTGAGTTGCTCCCATCACACATGAAACACACATCACAGATGAAATAAGATTTTATTCATCTTATTTCTTTCAACACCATCAAATTCATTGGTAGGGCCACTCTGATTTATTAATTCCGTCAACTACTCTTAGTCCTCAATAAGCATTCCATGGGCAGCAAAAATTGTATTTATGATCCTTTTGTCAAAGAATAGCTGTATCTTATAAAAATAGGAAGATCAGTGGATGAAATCCTATCTACCATCATTTTTTTTTTCATTTTTCACGCCGCAGCCGCAGCGCTGCTCGTGACATTTCGCTTTCTCGATGGGTTGAGATATCCGTAGGGCCTCATCTCCTCCATCCCCTCCACCACGTATCTTGCTGCTTCTGTCGTTTACTTCCGATCGATGATCCTTTCTATTATCTCCAAATATCTTTGGTATAGCGTTGAAACTTCTTGCTTAATTGTGCTCTATTAATGATGATGTGTTAGGAGCCTCATGTCGGTCAATAAGCCGTGAATATTGCCTCATTTTATTTCTTGGTTTTTTGGAATGTTGATGTATATATATATATATATATATACACGTGTGTGCGTATATATACATACATACATATTGTTAGTGCAAACTGGTCGACGTCGGATCAAGTTGGAGCTGAGAAAGAGGTCACCGTCGGTGACCTGTAAAAATAAAATCTATCAGAGCCGATGGTGGTGGCTCTGGCAGGACCCTCCGACAATCAAGTCAGCTCTTCTGGCCAACAAAATGAGTGCTTAAAAAAGAGTTCGGGTAGATTTTGGAAAGGAGAAGAAAGCTTAGAAAAAAATATCTGGAGGATCCCTTTTTATGGACGAAGCCTGTAGCGGACTGATAGTGACAGCCATATCGTCCGATAGTGGGCCGCTCGGGACCACGTGGAATTTGGTACGGAGAGAAAGAGGTATCGTCTATAGCAGACTGATAGTGACAGTCATAACCATCCGATAGTGGGCCGCTCGAGGCCGCATGGAGTTTGCTACGGAGAGAGGGATGTTGTCAGACTGATAGTGACCGTTCGTTGAGATTTAATAGCCGTAGTTCGGAGAAAGCAGGCGTTGGTTAGAGAAAAACTTTGATATATATTAATTCCAAAGGAGTTCGAACTCCTGAAGAAAATACGTCTAAAGAAGATCATCTGAAAAGAATACTACTTATAATATGAAAGTAATCCGCTGGAGGAATCCAGATGAACTTTGGCTGAAGGAGAGATCTGGAAAGGAGTTCGACTCCTGTAGGAATCTGACTGAAGAAAAAGTTCGGAAAGAGTTCGACTTCTATAGAAATTCGACTGAAGAAGAGGTCCGAAAGAAGTTCGGCTCCTATAAAAATTCAACTGAAGGAGAAGTCTAAAAGAAGTATGGCTTCTGCAGGAATCCGACTGAAGAAGACATCCAGAAGGAGTTCGGCTCCTATAGGAATCCGACTGAAGGAGAAATCCAAAAGGAGTTCGACTGATGGAGAAGTTCGATCGAAGAAAAAGTCTGAAAAAAGTTTGACTGATGAAGAAGTCCGATCGAAGTTCAGCTGATGGAGAAGTTCGAATGGGAGTTTGGTTGCTGTAGAGGTTCGAAAAAGGTTCGACCGCTGGAGAAGTTCGGCTGTTTAAAGGAGTTCGGCTGGGATTCATCCGCTGGAGGAAATATTTTCGATCGAAGCTCTTCCGTGATTACCAGTTGCATTAGACTAAGCATCAAATTAAACTTCGACGGGAGCGAGATTTATCCCCAATAATAGTTCCCTCACTCCTGAGTTCAAAATTCGAAGGAAGGAAGTACAAAAAAGATAACTGTCAAAGTTTTTTTTTGGACTCTACACCTGTTGAAGCTCAAGGAAGATCTTATCTCCAATCGAGGTTGAAGGAGATCTTATCTTCTATTGACGTTGAAGCTCGAAAGAGATCTTATCTCCAACCGAGGTTGAAGGAGATCTTATCTTCTGTTAAGATTGACGTTGAAGCTCGAGAAAGATCTTATCTTCAGCCGAGGTTGAAGAAGATCTTATCTCCTCTTGACGTTGAAGCTCGGAGGAGATCTTATCTCCAATTGAGATTGAAGGATATCTTATCTCTTGTTGAGGTTGACGTTAAAGCTTGGAAGATATCTTATCTCTAATCGAGATTGAAGAAGATCTTATCTTCTATTGATGTTAAAGCTCGGGGGAGATCTTATCTCCAATCGAGATTGAAGGAGACTTTATTATCTATTGACGTTGAAGCTCGGTGGAGATCTTATCTCCAGCCACGATTGAAGAAGATCTTATCTCTTATTGAGGTTGATGTTGAAGCTCGAAAAAATCTTTATCTTCAGTCGAGGTTGAAGGAGATCTTATCTCCTATTGACGTTGAAGCTCGAAAGAGATCTTATCTTCAGTCGAGGTTGAAAGAAGATCTTATCTCCTATTGATTGACGTTGAAGCTTGGAGAGACCTTATCTCCAGCCGTGGTTAAGGAGATCTTATCTTGATATTGAGCTCGAAGGAGATCTTATTCTCCAGCCGAGGTTAAAGGAAATCTTATCTCCTGTTGACATTGACGTTGAAGCTCGAAAAGATCTTTATCTCCAGTCGAGGTTGAAGGAGATCTTATCTCCTCTTGACGTTGAAGCTATGAGAAGATCTTATCTCTAGTCGAGATTGAAGAAATCTTATCTCCTATTGAGGTTGACATTGAAGCTCAGAGGAGATCTTATCTCCAAGCCGAGGTTGAAAGAGATCTTATCTGCTATTGACATTGAAGCTTGAGAGATCTTATCTATAGCCGAGTTGAAGGAGATCTTATTTCTGTTGACGTTGAAGCTTGAGATCTTATCTCCAGTCAAGGTTGAAGAAGATCTTATCTCCTGTTGAATTTGAGTGAAGCTCGAGGAGATCTTATCTCCAACGAGGTTGAAGAAGATCTTATCTCCTATTGATATTGAAGCTTGGGGAGATCTTATCTCCAATCGAGGTTGAAGGAGATCTTATCTCCTATTGATGTTGAGGTTGAAGCTCGGAAGGAGATCTTATCTCCAGTCGAGGTTGAAGAAGATCTTATCTCCTGTTGAGATTGACGTTGAAGCTCGAAAGAGATCTTATCTCCAGCCGAGGTTGAAGAATATCTTATCTCCTGTTGACATTGAAGCTCGAAAGAGATCTTATCTTTAGCCGAGGTTGAAGGAGATCTTATCTCCTGTTGAGGTTGATGTTGAAGCTCGAAGGAGATCTTATCTTCCAATCGAGGTTGAAGGAGATCTTATCTCCTCTTGACGTTGAAGTTGAAGCTCGGAGGAGATCTTATCTCCAGTCAAGCTGTTGAGTTGACGTTGGAGATCTTATCTTCAATCAGATTGAAGGAGATGTTATCTCCTATTGTTGACGTTGAAGCTCGGAGAGATCTTATCTCAATCGAGGAGAAGGAAGAGAGTCGAGAAGAAGGTCTTATCTCCTATTGAGATTGACGTTGAAACTCGGAGGAGATCTTATCTCCAACTGAGTTTGAAGGAGATCTTATTTCCTATTGACATTGAAGCTCGGGGGAGATCTTATCTTCAGTCGAGGTTGAAGGAGATCTTATCTCTTGTTGACGTTGATGTTGAAGCTTGGAGGAGATCTTATCTCCAATCAAGGTTGAAGAAGATCTTATCTCCTATTGACGTTGAAGCTCGAAGGAGATCTTATCTCTAGCTGAGGTTGAAGGAGATCTTATCTTCTATTGACATTGAAGCTCGGAGAAGATCTTATCTTCAGTCGAGAATGAAGGAGACGTTATCAGGACCTCTCCTCTTATCTCATCTAAAATGAACGAGGCCTTCAACTTGCTCATATTAGGACGAGGTTCTCCTCCTATTCCTAACATGACCACTATTGATTGCTTCTTTTCTATCATCACATAGTTTTTGCACCAAGAAACAATAATATTGAAATGGAGGAGTTTTATTAAAAAAAATTATTAATAGTACATCCTCAGATTTTTTGAATTTTAAGGTCGTGGGAGCATTGTTCCTCCGAGCTTCTTCAGATAATAAGATTTGGACCAGACGATCTCCTCTATTTCATACTGACGTTCTCAATTTAGGTTAAGATTTTCCTAGCTTTGAGGCTGCGAGATGATGGCTCATCGAAACACTAAGTCCCCCAGAGATAGTGTTGATGATGTCGAGAGGCGGCTGATCTTCTTGTTGTTCTTCCTTCATTAGTGGTTCGGCTTCGGCAATGCCCTCGATCGATCTTCTCTCACTTTGGGCTAGCGTCTGAGGAATCGACCCAACCGACCTCTTCTGATGAGCTCCTCAATTTCATCTTGGAGCTGAATGCATTCTTTGGTATCGTGGTCGTGGTCATGATGGTAAAGGTAGTACTTGCTTCGATTGTGCTTGTTTAAGGAAGATCATAATTCTTCTGGTCTTGGTAGCTGATTCTTAATTTTCATCAGAACTTGAGTTTTAGGAGTATTAAGGGGGACGTAGTTGTGAAACCTTCTGAGGGGAGAACTTCTTCGTGCCCTTCTGTCGGAACTTCTTTGATGACAAGCTCGAGGAGGAGTTCGGACTCGCTTGCGCTTGGGGAGAGTCCGTGAGCGCAGCCAAACTTCATTCAGCCCTCCATCAGCAGTGGGTCTATTAGACTCATCCGTCTGCCGCTCTCCTGTGACTTCCTCATCCTTCAACTTGAAGGCTTCTTCCACTTGGGTATATCCCTCAGTCTGAGCTAGCGGATCGGTAAAGTCCCTAGAGTACTTCTTCTCTATAAAGAACAACAAATCGTTCTTCTAAAGACCGCCTTTGAGTGTGGCCATTGCAATAGACTGATCCAAATTTCAGATTTTTAATGCAGCAGCATTAAACCGGATGATATAAGCTTGAATAGATTCTTCCTTCTTTTGCTTGATATTCATCAGAAAATTCGAACCTCGGTGGGAACGTCAAC
>QRFJ01000631.1:33802-176700 GCA_006176705.1 Cocos nucifera
AGGTAATTATCAAAATGGTACCTTCTCCTAAGAAATCTAGAAGAAGATGACAAATATGTTTAACGAGCAAACGAAGAAGAACTTCATCTATAGAAACCTGAAGAATTGGTTGAAGGTCCTAAAGAAGAACTTCAACCTATATTATAACCTAGCAAATAGATCTAGATGGGGATGGGATCCTATGCTCAAAGTTCCTACCCCTGGGGATGAACAAATATAGGAGGTTATCTCGATGAGTGTTGGATAGTTGTTAATATCATAGCTAGATCCCATGTTGGCAGATGACCATATTTATTTATTTGTATTAGTAACAGGTCAACAAGAAGTATGCTCATAATAAGGATAAGCCCTTCCCTGCGTATGATGACATTGAGATCTTGTACTCAAAGAACATAGCCATTAGTAGGCATGCGGACATATCTACTCTTCCTGAGGGGGTTTCTGATAATGACATCTCCGAGGATGAGACATATCAAATGGACATAGAATTCTTGAGTGCTAGGGATGGGTAATTCTCACAACCTAGTGGTCGAGTATCTGACTCTTCTTTTAAACAGAGTCCATCTAATGTACCCTATAGTCCGACAACTATTACTTCAACACAATCCACTGACTATTTTATAGATGGATGCCCATCCTCTTCCATTGGAAAGAGGTCTAGGTCAAGCTCCATGACTCCTGTGGCATGTAGGATTAGAATGTCTACTGACTTGGATCTGGTGGATCAAGGAAGGAGATTAGAAATTGCCAACAAGATTCTTAGAAGGGATAAGTTTGCTAGGCCTACACTGTATTCCATTGATGAGTGCATGACGAAGCTTAAGAGGCTTCCCGGTGTGATGTTTGAGTGCATCCTTACTGCAGGAGAGACATTTAAGAATGAGATGAATCGATGGTTTTTCATAGATTATGAGGGGCCATTGTTGGAAGCTTGACTTCAAAGACTAATGGCTGACTTCTACCATATCCCACCATCTATGGCAGGTGCTTTTGGATCATATGGATTTTTCGGAAGTGTCCCTAATGTTTTCGTGCCTCCTCCCATTCATGGTATAAATCAAGATGGTCATCAACCTTTCATTGAATAGTCCTTCAAGACTACCACACATGGTAGCCCTTTGGTTGGTAGTACGCAGCCTTCTCTGGGTTTTACAAGCACCTTCTTATAAAGGGGCCCACAAACATTTGATCTAAGTTCAGCTGCACCTACAACACTGCCTAATCACTTTTATAGCTATGGCTAATCTTCAATTTGTTATGTTTAACGAGTTTATTTTGTGCTAGCTAGTACTAACTATTGATGTAGTGACTATAATTTGAGGCAGCCATATTTTGTTTGTCCATGTTAACATCTGTCAACTTATTGGGATGTGCCTGTATACCTTTTAGACACATGCAAATTTATATATTATGCTATGATATACTTATTGATAGCCTTAAAACCTCTATTTCCTGTGTTTCTATTTTTTTACTTAGATAGGTTGTACGACCACTGAGTTGATTGTATAGAAGTAATCATCAATTGATGTTTTTTTTTATATGGATATGTTGCATGAGATGATGTAATTCTTGATTGAGGAGGATAATTATATGCAAGATATCATAACCACACTCATTAGTAGTGGAATCATTCATGTCAAGGATTGTGGTAACCTTGTGAAGATACCTTGTCAAACTCGTCCTTTCTTCGGTCACGATCTCATAATAGACATGTTGAGTGGCCATCCAGTAGGGATTACGATCACTTTAGAATGACAAACATAATAATTCTACAACTAGAACAGTTACTTATGTCACATGGCCTAATAGCTAGCACCCGTCATGTGATGGCGCAGGAGCAGTTAGCCTATTTTCTATACTACATAGGTCATGGTGTCACCAATAGGATTTTGGCCGAAACTTTTTAGCATTCAAAAAAAATGATTTCACATCACTTTAACAAGGTACTGAAAGTCGTGTGTTCACTAAAGCAAGAGTTTATAGTTCAACCCAGTGAGGATGTAGGTGTGCACCCATGCATCCATGAAAATAATCTTTTCCATCCATACTTTATGGTACCCCTGAACTACATCATGGTTGTTCATTATTTTTCATTGGTGTTAGTTGATCTCTCTAACATAGCTAGGTCACATTATAGAATGCTATCGATGCAGTTGATGGAATGCACATACGCACTAATCAGTAAAAGCAAACAACCCCGCTTTTGCAATCGAAAGGATACCATTTTTCAAAATATTATGGCTGCAGCTTCATTCGATCACTCATTCCTTTTTGTTTATACCAGATGGGAGGGATTGACAATTGACATGAGGAATCTTCATTGGTGTGTGAGTCGAGTAGGTTCAAAGCATCGAAAGGTATCCATATCCTATTAATTTTAGGATTTCTGATATTGATATTGAATTTTATAGTTATTTTGACATTACTGGGTGGGGTACAGAAAAATATTATCTTATTGACTCAGGATATGCCAACATGACTAAATTTCTTGCCCCTTATCAAGATAATAGGTACCACCTAAGTAGCTTCAACAATCCTCGGACATAATGATATTCAAATTCTTGAGATCTATACAACCATCGACATGCGCAATTATTGAATTATGTAGAGAAGGCTTTTGGTATTCTAAAGAAGTGGTTTAAGATATTGAGAAGTCCCTTCCTGTTCCCCTTCAAGATGCAGAAGCGTATTATAATGGTTTGTTGCATCATTCATAACTTTATAAGATGCAACCAAAGCAATGATAAATATTTCAACATGTCATTGGCACCTCTACCTATGGACTCAGATGGGAATGACATCGATCCCTATTTAATTATAGGGGACGATGAAGCCCGTAGAGGCGAAGAACTGCGAGGGTCGATAGCTAATAGGCTATGTATTGCTCATAACCAATGGAGTACATTTTATAATTGGGGCCATACAATATGAATTTAATGTGTATGCTAATTGAAGCATAGTTTATGTTAATATATATAATGTGTTTGAATCTTGAGTATACATAAATGCAGGAAATCGATGAGATTTTTAGTGAATTATAGTGATGTATTCAGGAAGATTCTATGTGGTTTTTGAAGGGCGCACACGAGAGATTTATGACTCCTGGGCTGAGTGTCAGTGGAAAGTATCCAGGTATAAGCATGCCATATACAAAAAGTTTTCAACTAAAGAGGAGGTCATTGCTGCACTTAATAGCTATCTACGATCTCCTAGTAATCCCACTCACGAACACATACATGCCAACAAGTTTAAAGAAGACCAAAATCTTGGTGGTGGGCCAATGAATGTGTGTGCACGTAAGGGTACCATGCTTCTGATTATAGTTGCCTTTGTTGTAGGCTTTCTTCTTGGTCTTGTAAGTGGACATCTTTAACTTGTTTTGTAATGGTACTTAATGATGTTTTTGGACTAGTGCATTTTAGTAGCCATATTGATGTATTTACACTTTAATTGGTTGGAAGCCATACTCATCTTAGCTTGCCTATTGTCTCATATTTTTCTTTTTTTACTATCATGTGATGTATATTTTCATTCTTTATCTTTCAAAGGCACATGTTGCCTTGGTTCTTAAGCTATATTATTACTTATTTGTAGCTGTTGCGAAGCTTTTGTTACATATGCCAATTTGTATTTGATACTACTATTACTTCTGGTTTGCTAGTGTTGCTAAGCAGGAGGACTTTGTTATTACTTACTAATGACAATCAATCCTCAGCTTTATTCTTAACTTGTGGCTGATGCCTATGTAGTTATTGTTGATCGATGAGGATGCTTATCAGCCATACTTATGGATATCTATTTTGGATGTTTGGGATATATCCATTTTGTTTTGATCCTATAATAGATGTTGATATCTCATACGTGATAAGGCAGGGCCTGATGCTGTTAGTATTGCTTTACCATAGAAGCTCTGAGATCATAGTAATCTCTAGCAGCCGAAATTTTTTCAAAGTAATGCTACTAGGAGCCTATACAATATGAACTTTGACATTCATATTCTTATCTGATTTTGGTTTTCATTCTTTACTGTTACTAATTGTATAGTCTCTTATTTTTAACTTTATATTTTGGATTTAATTTCTTCTTGACTTTTGGATTTTGGCAGTCTAATGAAGTTTATTATGGATTTAACTGGTTGGCAGTCCTTTTTGTGCTATGTTTAACTTATTGATAGCCACTTCTATCCTATATTTGGTTTTGAATTTTTATTCTTTACTCTTATAGGTTGTACAGATTCTTTTAGATGATTCATGTGATTATGGATTTTGGTAGCTCCTTATATTTAACTTTTGCTTCATTCTTTACTCTTACAGTTATAGATTTTGATAGCCCCTTTTATGCCTATGTGATTATTGTTGAGGATGCTTTATATTTTGGGTTCAATTTCTTTTTGACTTTTCGATTTTGGCAGATCAATAAAGTTTATAATGGATTTAAATGATTGGCAAGTCTTTTTGTGCTATGTTGAACTTATTAGTAGCCCCTTCCATCCTATATTTTGTTTTGGATTTAATTGGGTGGCAGCCTGTGTAGTTTATTTATCAGCCCATTTTATGTTATGTTTAGTTTGTTGGCAGCCCCATTCTAAGCTATATTTGGATAGCTTTATATTATATTCTTTCATCATTGATGTGTGTAATGTTGCCTCATTCTGATTTTGTTACTTTGGTTATGGGGCTTTTCCTAAGCTGTAGTTATCTTATACTAATATTGTCTGTTATAAAGGTGTTTGCAATGATGAAAAGGCAATATATTGAAGGCCAGATGCATTACTTGAAGGTATGCCCATTGTATTAAAGAAAAAATTCTGATTTTTTGGATCAGGTTCGTTCAGATCTGATCGGATTGAAAGAGATATTTTAAAAATTTCTCTCATGTATCCAGACTAGATTTGAGATATTTCAAATCTAATTTTATAGATCTAATAAATAAAAATAAAAATAAAAATAAATTAAATCTGATTTAATTATATCTTGATGTTGGGTAATTCGATTATTCTTTGATGATCCTGTTGATTATCTGAGGTTCTGGATCTAGCCATGCAAGCGCCTGATCTCTACTAGTATCCACTTGGACTGGATCTGAAGATCTTCTTCTTCTTTATCATCTCTCCAAAAATTAGATTTGGATCTAATTTGAAAAAATCTTCAAAACTTCTTTTTGAAGATCTGTTATCGTCTCCATAGCAGTGCTGCCTTCTTCCTTTCTTGTCAGCTTTTTCTTGCTTGGATCGCACCAAACTGAAGCCCAACTTTTTTTGAGCATGGAGAGGAGAGAGAGGATCAGAAGATGGCATGGAGGAGAGAGAAGGGTAGCCTTGGGGCATGGGCTAAGAGAGAACTCTATAAAAATGGGGTGCAGAAAGAATTTATATAGATCCTACTGCGCCATGCAGTGCCACATCATCCTGATCAATCACGTTGCTTCATGCAATCAGATCTAAATCTGATTGATGGGATGATATCATCTGATCCAATCAGATGAGTGACCCACTAGTTCATCCTTAGATAGTGCCTAAGATTGATCAAAGTCTACGGCTAGGGATCACCTAAGTAGAATCTCAAGAAGCAACCTGGAGTCCCATCCTGTTCATGGGAACTCCAGGTCGTCCCTATCCATGGGATGCACGCCATCCCTAGGCATGCACCCCCTTCTTTCCAAATTTTAGTAAAGAGACAAGTCCCTATCTGCTCTCCAATAAGTGCATGATACATGGGCAGATGTCCAAGGGTCAAAGGTCAACGTTTGACCAAAGTCAAAGGAACAAGAATTAGCAGGTGATGAAAAATGGTAGGTGTTATCTCAAATTTATCTCATAAATTAAGACAACCCTTTTTTGACCTAGACAAGCTTCCAGTCAGACCAAGTAAAGATACCTGAGTGAGCACAAATACTTATTTGACTCAGTTGAGATAACTTTTAATGATGGTAAAAGAAGAACGTTAGGCTCAATCGTATGCTAGCATGATTTTTTTGAACCTAATTGAATCTAATTCAAAATCAATTAAACTGGGTGGGTTAGTTCAATTGATGATATTCCAGATCCAAACCCTTGTTTGTGTGATCTAGTTAGGTTCAGTTCTGTATGGTAATGGGATATGTCATGATCTCCATCATCGACATCATCGAAACTCCTTTCGATGGATCAGAACTCTTCTAATTCAGACAACTAGAATGATCGATCATCTAAATCATTCTAATTGCTCCCAAAATCCACCAGTGACACCTAGCAGTATATGGTGGCAACCCATCAAAATTGAAAATGAACCTCTTGGTGCAGCTACTTGTGTGATTAAGTTCTTCTATCTTGAGCTCCGATCAGATTAGGGTTAAGGATGAACTCGTCAAACCCTAATTTCTATCATATGATTTAATCATTCGATTCAAGTCCGATGTGAAAATCTTAATAGAAACTCTTTCTATTATTTCACTCTCTGCCATGGCCATGGGCTTATGGACTTGATTCTCATGATCATCATAGGGCTGCTCCTCATCTATCGAGGTAGATAGATTTCCTCTTGGTGCAATCCAATTTCTATAATGAACATGCTATAGCCAACATACACCTCAGGATTCAAATGGCTAGGAGACCGAGTTCATGGTGTAGTCAAACTATAACACCCTCAAGGTGAACTGTCGATGCACCTCAGGTCAAAGAACCAAACACACCACTGCAGCTTCGAGTCAGTCATCGACGAGAAGGTAGACTTCCTTATGACTACTCGAGGTGGTCACGCTCAGTGCCCTCGTTCTCTAACGAGTACCTGTACTCTCGCTCCGATGTCTCTACACCATAGACTCAAGACTCATCTACTATAAAGAAGCGATTGTACACCAACCTTTCGGATCAATCACCATCCTCATGATGATCCTACGGTCAGAAGCATTTTATGAGTTAATAATGAAAATTCATGTCTTAAATTTTCAACTCTTGAAAATAAGAATTATCATTACCATTAACTCAAGGAATGTATCACAGACACTAAATACACATTTATGATAGAAAATAATATATTTTATTATTTATAGTCAAAATTATAGCTTTGCTCCTAGAAGTGTATTACAAGTGTCAGCCAATTTTGGCTTCTAGGGCACACATATCTAACAAACTTTCACTTGACCTAAAGTCAATTGGCTATAAATCTAAGTCCCATCTTCTCAAGGTAGGCTTCGACCTTCTGCTGGTCTAACAGCTTTGTAAGCGGATCCACTGCATTATCTACGGAGTCAACTCTCTTGACCTCGACGTAACCCTTCTCGAGGTAATCGCAGATGAGGTGGTATTGTCGCTCGATGTGCTTTGATTTTTGATGAGACCGTGACTCCTTAGCAAGGGCTATGGTGCCATTATTGTTATAGTATAGAAGAATGATATTTGATGACATCACTCCAACCTCTGCGGTAAACTTTTTATACCAGAATGCTTTCTTTGCAGCTTTTGATGCAGTGATGTATTTTGCTTTCATGGTAGAATCTGCTCTTACTGTCTGCTTAAAACTTTTCCAACTGATAGCTCCACTATTGCACATAAACAGACTCTTAGATATCGACTTTCGATCATCTACATCGGACATAAAATTCGAGTCTGTATACCCCTGGACTTGGAGTTCTCCATTACCAAAGACCAACAACATATCCTTGGTTCTTCTCAAGTACTTAAGGATACATTTCACAGAAGTCCAGTATTCTTCATCTGGATTTGACTGATATCTGCTTGTGACACTCACAGCATGAGCTATATCAGGTTGTGTATATAACATGGCATACATGAAGCTCCCTATTGCTGAAGCATAAGGGATCTTGCTTATGCGTTCTATTTCCTCAGGTGTGCTAGGATACATCTTCTTGGAAAGATGAATGCCATGTCTGAAGGGTACCAAACCCTTCTCTTAGAGTTTTTCATGCTAAATCTCTTTAGCACTTTCCTCTATGTACATCTTCTATGAAAGTCCTAGCATCCTATTCGGTCTATCTCTATAGACCTTAATTCCTAGAATAAAGGATGCTTCTCCTAGGTCTTTCATGGAGAATTCTTTAGATAACCATATTTTAACTATGGTCAACATGAAAATATCATTTCTCAATAAGGAGGATGTCATCCACGTACAATACGAGGAAGACAACAGTGCTCCCACTGACCTTTTTGAAAATACATGGCTCCTCATTTTTGATGAAACCAAATAATTTGATCACATCATTAAAATGAGTGTTCCAGCTCCGAGATGCTTGCTTAAGTCCATATATGGATCTTTGCAGCTTGCATACCTTGTGATCATCATCACTGGATGTGAAACCTAGCGGCTATTCCATATAGATATCTTCCTCAAGATATCCATTTAAGAATGCTATTTTTACATCCATTTGCCATATTTCATAATTAAAATAGGCTACAACAGCAAGCAATGTGCGGATGGATTTAAGCATAGCTACTAACGAAAAGATATCCTGATAGTCAATGCCTTCGCATTGACTATAACCTTTTGCCACTAATCTAGCTTTGAATGTCTCCACATTTCCATCTACACCAATCTTTCTCTTGTAGATTCATTTACATCCAATAGGTACTATACCTTCTGGTGGATCTACTAAGGTTCAGACTTGGTTTGAGTGCATCGAGTCAATTTCTGACTTCATTAACTCTAACCATTTCTCGGAGTCGATATTCGATATCGCCTCGTTATAGATTTTGAGATCATCACCATGAATTCCATTACCTACGAGGAATATTTTTCTCTACTTTCTCTGAAATAGTACCTAAGTACCTTTCAGAGGGATGGAAAACTCTTTCCAATCTACGAGGTGGAGGAGGTAGTGATTGGATTGGCTTAACCTGATTTGGTTCCATTTGGTCCTTAGCTCGTTGCTCTTGTGAGACTTTCTCATCGAGCTTGATCTATTTTCTAATACCGCTATCTTGAATAAACTATTTTTTAAGAAAGATGGCATGTTGACTCACAATCACATTATGATCTTCTGAAATGTAGAAATAATATCCTAATGACTCTTTAGGATATCCTATAAATTGAGTTCTAAAGGATCTAAAGTCTAACTTATCTGCTTGTTGTCTTTTGACATGAAGCTGGACAACCCCAAATTCTGAGATGACTCAGACTTGATTTCTTATCATGTTATATCTCATACGGTGTGGTAGGAACGATTTTAGAAAGAACCCTATTCAGTAAGTATATTGCAGTTAACAAACAGTATCTTCAAAGAAGATTAGGAAGGTCTGTGAAGCTCATCATGGATCGGATCATATCTAATAGGGTCTGATTCCTCCATTCTGAGATCCCATTGAGTTGAGGTGTTCCAAGACCCCATTGAGTTGAGGTATTTCAGGTGGAGTCCATTGAGAGATTAATTCATTTTTCTTGAGATAGTTCAAAAATTTTTGACTAAGGTATTCACCTCCTCGATCTGATTGAAGAATCTTAATAAATTTTTCTATTTACTTTTCTACTTTATGTCTGAATTTCTTGAACTTTTCAAAAGCTTCAGACTTATGTCTCATAAGATACATATACCCATACCTAGATAAATCATCGGTAAAGATTATGAAGTAGATAAAATTGCCTCTATTCGGTACATCAAATGGGCTGCACACATCAGTATATATTAGAGCAAGAAGATCCGTGGCCCTTTTCCCATGTCCTACAAAAGAAAGTTTAGTCATTTTGCCATGAAGACAAGATTCACAAATTGGATATGACTCACACGTCAATGACTCAATAGCCCAATTTTTTTTAATTTGTTAATCCTATCTTTTGCTATGTGACCTAGTCTTAGGTACCATATATACCTATCATTTGGACTATCCCTAGGTCATTTCATGGTATTCACATTTTACTCGATGTTAAAAATAGATACATCAATATGTAACTGATAAAGATCGTTAATAAGAAAATCACTTGCAATTTTATTTCTTTCATAAAGAATATTATAATGATCTTTAAAAAAACTAATTATATAGCCTTCTAGTGCTAGGCATGAAAGAGAAATCAAATTCCTACTTACTGCAGGCATATAATAACAGTCTTTCAACACTAAGTCTAAATCAGATGATAGTCGAAGAGAATATGTTTCCACCACCACGGTAGCAACTCTTGCTCTATTTTCGATGCGCAGGATCATCTCATCATCTCTCAGCCTCCTGCTATCCTCAAGATTCTGCATGGAAGTGCACAAATGAGCACTAGAACCAGAGTCAAGCACCCAACTGGATGCAGAAGAAATCATAAGATTAGACTCAATAATGAGCATACCTCCAGAAGGACCTATCTTCTTCTTATTCTTCAGAGTGGCCAAGTAAGTAGGACAGTTCTGCTTTCAATGGCCGTCATTGTTGCAATGAAAATATTTTTCTTTATCAAAGGCTCTTCTTCTTCAGCTCTGCCTTTTTCTTCTTTCCTCCTTTCATCTTCTATTTTTTTACAGACTTCTTCTTCTTTCCAAAAGACTTTCTCTTGGAAGAAGTTCGTTCCATAGCAAGCACTGAGCTTTTAGAACCTTTCATAGAAAGCTCAGCGATAACCGACATGTTCATAAGTTCGGCCAAAAAATTTTGAAGTTTATGCATATGGTAGTTCATGATGAATTGCCCATATGCATCAGTCAAGGATTATAAAATTATATCATTCTGCAGATCCAAGTCTAACCTCACTCCGAGCTTCTCAAGCTCTTCTAAGTCCTTGATCATCATTAGAGAATGATCTTGGACTGACTGCCCATCATGCATTTTAGCCTTGAATGGTCGTTTAGTGACTTGATCTTGGCTGTGCGACTCTGTTCACCAAACATCTCTTATAGATGAGCCAATATTTGGCGAGCAATCCTGATATCTTCATGTTGGTGCTGAAGTTCATCAGACATCAAGCCCAATATATAATATCTAGCCTTGTTATGTTCGTCCATCCACTTATCCAGAGATGCTATCTGTTCAGTGAATGGACGAGCTGATAAGGTGAGAAGATCCTGATCCAATACATAAGTTAACTTTTTAAAATCCAAAATAATTTTAAAGTTTCAGAATCAATCTTTATAATTTAATCCGATCAGTCTATGGGTGTCCATGATTCATGCTAGTGGATTGGATGCAGACATTTTTCTATAGAGAGTCAAAGTTTCTAGTTAGATATTGTAATTAAGACTTAACCAATTTATTTATGATTTTAATTTTTAAATAAATTAGCTCTCACTATTTTTTTGGATCCCTACACTTCCTCTGTAAAGATGCAAAAATCTTCATGATTAATGATTTCTAGTGGAAGGTGCGGTCCCACCAACTGACCCATCACCTCACCTAATAGTTATTGATGATGGGTTAGCCAATGAGTGAATAACTCTTGTTCAATGATTCTTTAATCATAGTGCACCCAAACTTGATCTCTAATTCATGAATCTCATTGTGCCCAAAATATTGATCCACTCCTTAGTTAAGTCAGACCCACCATTTGCACAGATTGAATTTCTAATTGAATCTCTCACCGTATCCAAAATATTGAGCCTAATCCATCCTTCAGTCCGTAGCATCCAATGCCTAATAGACATGGTTGCATCTTTTTGGTACAACTGAACCTCTATAACCAGCCGAGAACAATCAATCCCGAAAAGGGCCCGTACATCTATAATGGTGGAAGATCTTAGACTTAATCTTTTCTTAGGAAGATTTGATTTAGATCTTATTAAACTAGACTTAACATAGTCATAACCATTATGACTAACCTAGTAGCATGGGTTAGCTCGGATTATTAACCATCTCAGATCAGAACTGAGTCAATAAATATGGTCAGGTAAGTGAGACCAATGGAATGGATATGCCATTAACTCGATAAGAATGCATTCAAGTCGAGTAGCTCCCAATTAAAAATTAGCTGATCGTATCTGCCAAACTTACCTTAGATACCAAATTATTGAGCCAGAATCAATCAAGTTAGCCTACAATCTAGACTCTAACCACTAAGCCTAATTAGGTTTTAGCTTGATCGATCACTCACGTGACTCGATCTTGATCCAGACTTAATCCTATTAGGCTGATCAATTTAAGCATTGTTGATCCATCTAATCAACTCTTGATTCAATTTGATTAACCGCTTAAACCTAATTGAGCTACCCAAGCCTGAATCTAATATTATGAATATATCTTAGATCTAAAATTCTCAATTTTAGATCTAGTTAATATTTTATAATCTTAATTCTTAATTAAGTTAGGGTTCACAAACAAAATATATAAATAAAATCCTAGAATTTCAGGATCTAGAATTTTGTAGAAAGTAAATTTTTGATTTTTGATTAAGGACGAACGCGCAGCACCCCTACACATCATAAGAATATTCCATCGAATGGAAGAGAGGATATTTAAATCCTACTTTATTCTTATGACCGGATGGCCAAGGAGAATATCTTAATCAGAAATATAAATCTACAAAACTAGTTAGATCTACATCATATATCTCATATATAAAAATTAATCTAATTTAATACATGTTTTGCATACATCTCATGTATCATGCATGTTTTTCATATCTAAATTATCTCATAATTAACTAAAAAATTAGATTTAAATTGATCACATCAAAATAAATTCTAATCTAGATAATTATATAGAACTATTCTATAACTAGTCTAAACATGCATTCATCATATCTCATATAATCTCAAAATTAAATAATTTTATTTTTTTAAAAAAATAAATAGATTTAAAATTATAATTTAATCAAAATAAATCATGATTATGCAAGACTATGTATAGAACTATTCTATTTTACAACTAGTCATACATATTGTAGAACTTATATCTATATTATTTAATTTTAATTTTTTTAATTTTAGATCTAATCACATCTCATGTGACATCTGAAATCATTAATTATTAGATCAAAATAAATTAAGAATTAGATCTAAATAATTTAGATAACCTGGCTCTGATATCAGTTGAAGAAAAAATTTTGATTTTCTGGATTAGATTCGTTCAGATGTGATCGGATTGAGAGAGATATTTCAAAAATTTTTCTTATATATCTAGATCAGATCTAAGATATTTTAGATCTATTTTTATAGATCTAATAAATAAAAATAAAAATAAAAGTAAATTAAATTTGATTTAATTATACCTTGACGTTGGATAATCCGATTTTTCTTTGATGATCCTGCTGATTGCCTAAGGTTCTGGATCTAACCATGCAAGCGTCTGACCTCTACCGATATTCACTCAGACTAGATCTGGAGATCTTTTTCTTCTTTATCACCTCTCCAAAAATTAGATCTGGATCTAATTTGAAGGATCTTCAAAACTTCTTTTTGAAGATCTACTGTCGTCTCTGCAGTAGTACTGCCTTCTTTCTTTCTCGTCAGCTTTTTCTTACCTGGATCGCACCAAACTCAAGCCCAACTTTTTTTTAGACATGCAGAGGAGAGAGAGGATCAGAAGATGGCATGGAGGAGGAAGAGGGACAGCCTTGGAGCATGGGGTAAGAGAGAACTCTGTAAAAGTGGGGTGCATACAGGGTTTATATAGACCCTGCTGCGCCATGCAGTGCCACATCATCCCGACCAATACGTTGCTTCGTGCAATCAGATCTAAATCTGATTGGTGGGATGACATTATCTAATCTAATCAGATGAGAGCCCCACTAGTTCATCCTTAGATGGCGCCTAAGACTAGTCAAAGTCTATGGCTAAGGGTCACCTAAGTAGAATCCAAGAAGCAACCAGAGTCCCATCCATATGGGACACCAATCGTCCCTATCCATGGGCGCACGCCTTCCTAGGCATGCACCCCCTCCTTTTCAAATTCCAGTAAGGGGACAAGTCTCTATCTGCTCTCCAATAAGTGCATGACACATGGGCAGATGTCCAAGGGTTAAAGGTCAACGTTTAACCAAAGTCAAAGGACAAGAATTAATAGGTGATAAAAAATGGTAGGTAATAAAAAATGGTAGGTATTGTCTTAAATTTATCTCATAAATTAAGATAATCTTTTTCTGACTTGGACAAGCTCCAATCAGACCAAATAAAGGTACCTGAGTGAGCACAAACTTATTTGGCTCAATCGAGATAACTTTTAATGATAATATAAGAAGAACGTTATGCTCAATCATGTGCTAGCATGATTTTTTTAAATCTAATTAAATCTAATTCAAATCAATTGAACTAGGTTAGTCCAATTGATGATATCCAGATCCAAATTCTTATTTATGTGATCCAGCTAAGTTCAGTTCTATATGGTAATGGGATATGTCATGATCTCCATCATCGACATCATCGAAACTTCTTTCGATGGATCAGAATTCTTCTGATTCAGACAACTAGAATGATTGATCATCTAAATTATTCTAATTGCTCCCAAAATTCACTAATGACACCTAGCAGTATATGGTGGCAATCTATCAAAACTGAAAATGAACCTCTTAGTGCAGCTACTTGTGTGATTAAGTTCTTCTATCTTGAGCTCCGATCAGATTAGGATTAAGGTAAACTCGTCAAACCCTAATTTCTATCATATGATTTAATCATTCGATTCAAGTCCGATGTGAAAATCTTAATAAAAACTCTTTCTATTATTTCACTCTGCCATGGCCATGGGCTTATGGACTTGATTCTCATGATCATCATAGGGCTGCTCCTCATCCACCGAGGTAGATAGATTTTCTCTTGGTGCAATCCAATTTCTATAATGAACATGCTATAGCCAACATACACCTCAGGATTTTGAATGGCTAGGAGACCGAGTCATAGTGTAGTCAAACTATAACATCCTCAAGGTAAACTGCCGATGCATCTCAGATCAAAGAATCAAACACACCACTGCAGCTTCGAGTCAGTCATCGACGAAAAGATAGACTTTCTTATGACTATTCGAGGTGGTCACGCTCAGTGCCCTCGTTCTCTAACGAGTATCTGTACTCTCACTCTGATGTCTTTACACCATAGACTCAGACTCATCTACTACAAAGAAGCGATTGTACATCAATCTTTCGGATCAATCACCATCCTCATGATGATCCTACGGTCAGGAGCATTTTGTGTTAATAATGAAAATTCTTGTCTTAAATTTTCAACTCTTGAAAATAAGAATAATCGTTACCATTAACTCAAGGGATATATCACAGACACTAAATATACATTTGTGATAGAAAATAATCTATTTTATTATTTATAGTCAAAATTATAATTTTACCTCTAGAAGTGTATTACAAGTGTCAGCCAATTCTGGCTTCTAGGGCACACATCTAACATGTATGTCTCTATAGATCAATGTAATACTATAACTAATTTCTGAGCTTATAGCTTCTTTAAAAGTTTATATTCTTATTTTCTTTGTGTTTTCATTCTTTACTGTTACTAATCGTATGGGCTCTTATATTTAGCTTTATGTTTTGGATTCAATTTCTTCTTGATTTTTGAATTTTGGTAGCTTGATGATATTTATTTTATGGATTTAAGTAGTTGGCAGGCCTTTTGGTGCTATGTTTAACTTGTTGGTAGTCCCTTTCATTCTAAATTTAGTTTTAGGTTTTCATTCTTTACGGTTATAAATTATACATGCTCTTGTTATTTCGGATTCAATTGAAAATTCATATTCTTATTTGTTACCTCATTCTTTACTCTAACTAATTATACTAACCTCTTATTTTCTTCTAATCAATTTTGGGTTCAATTCTTTTTTGAGCTTTCCAGTTTTGACAGCTTGACGAAGCTTTTCGATTTACGATTTGTTGGCAGCCCATTTTGTGCAATGTTTAGCTTGTTGGTAGCCCCATTGTAAACTATATTTGGATAGCTTTATTTTGCTGACTATGGATTGCCTTAATTTGTTGATAGCCCCATTCTATGCCACATGCTATGCTATACTAATTGGTAGTTATCTCTTATATTTTAGGTTTTTTCTTTATTGTTACTAATCGTATAGGCTCTTTTTCTCAGCTTTATATTTTGGATTCAATTCCTTCTTAACTTTTAGATTTTAGCAACCTGATGAAGTTTATTATAGATTTAACTAGTTGGCAGTCCTTTTTGTGCTATGTTTAACTTATTGGTAGCCCCTTTCATCCTATATTTGGTTTTAGGTATTCATTCTTTACTCTTACAGGTTGTATACAGGCTCTTTTGGATACTTCATGTGGTTATGAATTTTGGTAGCCTTTTATGTTTAACTTGTGCTTCATTCTTTAGTCTTACAGTTATAGGTTTTGGTAGCCCCTTCCATGCCTATATGGTTACTGTTGAGAATGCTTTATGTTTTGGGTTCAAGTCTTTCTTGACTTTTGGATTTTGGTAGCCTGATGAAATTTAAAATGAATTTAAATGGTTGGCAGGCCTTTTTGTGCTATGTTTAACATGTTGGATTATTATTCTTTACTCTTTTGCTGGTTGTACAAACTTTATTATTTTGGATTCAATTGAAAGTTCATATTTTATTTGCTGCCTCATTCTTTATTCTTATCAATTGTACATGTTCAATTTTATTTAGCAAAATGCCAGATTCACCTATTCTTTTTTACATATTCTTATGCATTAAGAATTTAAGGCGTTTCGATAACATAAATTTTGCCAATGCTAACTCCTACGAGGATAGCTACATCAGGTCTAGTCTGGTTAGCAGGTTGCGTTTGGATTCATATTCTTTTGAGAATCCAGGTGGAAGTAAGATCCTTCCGCTGAGAATAATTTATTTAATTTATATTAAGGATGATACAAAGTGTTAGCTGGTGTTTCCGTCCCAGTCTTTAAATACAGTCCTTGGCTATGCATGAGACGGTCCCATCAAATATGAAGTGGGGCTTCATGAAACCTAAGGAAATGCTTTAAAAACATCAAGTGCCTCGTGGCTCGCAACCAATACAGGAACCTCGATATCAAAAGGTGGAGGATTTAAATTAAAGGTACTAAAAATTGTTCTTAAGTGGTACGCTGACTTATGTGGCAGGTGGGGGATTTGCTATTGAGCAGAGCAGAAGAGAGGGTGCTACAGCGAGTGCTGAAACGCTCCGAAGCGCTCCTCTAACCCTGGATGCGTGTCATCTGCAGCAGTTTCAGGTTCACCGTATGTCATCTGTTTAACCAAAATAGCTACTAAATTTACAAATGAAGACCAAAAACTAGTAGCCATCCAGACTCTGTACAAAATGTTAGCCATGTCGATTACTTTTTTTTAAAAAAAAATCAAAACTGTTATACTGTTCTGCATTGCCTCTGGACTATTAACTTTTTTTATGATTTAAATTTTATAAAATAGGATGCTAAACTCAAATTTAAAATGAAGTTTGTTAAAATGACTTTTTATTAAGATTAGCTAATGGATTGGATGAAGTTTATTTAACATAAGGTAAGATGTGTTAGTAATTAAACAAAAACGACTGCAAATATACATTATCATGTGCTCATATTTTCCCATGTTAAAGATACATTTTTATCAATGACTAACATATATGATACTTTAGCTCATGTGATCATGACAATTTGTGTGTTTATGTCATTCGATGAATACTTATTGATAAATGTCCTGAATATGTAATCTTTCACATTTTTCCACCTTAATTAATTATAATCTCGAGTTAAGAAGCATTTGCCATACAGATTTGTGATCGTCCTTAATTAATAATTTGATATACTGGCATGTACTGCAACCTCACTTGTATAAAAACTGAAGCTAAAGATGAATCTATAACGGAAGAGGAGAAAAGAAGTTCGAGAAATAAACTATCCCCTTATAAGCACTTTCAAACTAATTGTTCTATATTTCTAAAACAATGTGAAAACAATTAGCTTGCTTTTCTATCTTTGAGGACTACCAAGCATAACCTTCACCCTGAACCTTGAACATAGGAAAGTAATAGCTTTCTGTTCTACGCTTAATTGACAAACCTATAGTAGTGGAAGACACAAGAATGAGATCATTAAAGGCATGTCTGTAAAATTGTTCAAATATTATTTAATGGCTTATTCTACCAATATGTTAAACTTTCTTCTTGGAACCAACCTAGTTGTCTCTATATATGGCAAACTTTTATGGTATATTTTTTAATCTCTTTTTAAGAAATGATACTGACTTTATTTAGAGAAATTATTGGTTAGAACCATTTTGCCATGCGTACCTTAGAACATCCAATAAAAAGTCAACACATCATCCAAAAAAATGAACATTTTTCATCCAAAACAGTATAGGTATAAGCTAGCAAACCATGGTTAACAATAAATTTTTTTCATTCAAAATTTTCAACTAAGTATGGATAACAATGAACCTTTTTTTTCTCATAGTGGATGATGCATTGACTTTTATTGGATGGTACATGTGGTAGAACCATTTTAACCAATATGTTCTCCATCATGATGAAAGGAACAAGTATTGAGAACATGATGTATTCTGCTTTTTATATGTTAATTTTTCAGGGCTTGCATTACAAACCTATAACTAGGACATCATTTGGATTTCAAGAAAAATGATGATCTCTCTCTATATCGAGTTTGTACAATGTTGCTGAACAATTAACAACTGCTGGCTCAGCTAGATGACAACCTTTTATGATCTCATCCTCTCCAAGTTCAGGGTTTAGGTACTCTAGTCATGACAAAAAATGTAAATCAAAGAGTTCTTAAATCATATTTCTTTTTGTTTAAGTTTTGCCATTTTATAGCAAAGGCTCTAATAATTATATATATATATATATATATATATATATATATATATAGAGAGAGAGAGAGAGAGAGAGAGAGACTTGGATTAGATCAATCGGATGTAGGCTCAGATCCAATCAAATCAAAAGGGTATAATAGGGGTCTTATGCTAATGATTCAAGATATTAAATATGATCTACTACTTCAAAACTATTTGTACACCAAAAATTATATTATTTGAAGATCCCTAACCTACATATCAAGTGATAAAAAAATATATTTAATTAAATTTTATTTAGATTATCTAATTTTTGACTACTTGATGTACATATTAGGGGCTTCAAATCATATAATTTTTTATGTGCAAGCAATTTTGAGATAGTAGGTCATATTCAATAACTCGAATTATTGATGTAGAATCTCTATTATAGAATTTTGATCTGATTAGATTTGAGTCTAAATCTGATCGATCTTATCTAAGTCCGCTCCTATGTAAATATATATTTCCAATTATCCTTCTCAAATTCATCTAAGGTGTGATTAAAGATATTATTTATTAAAATTGATGAAGCTCTAATAGGCACAGGTTCATGGCAAACATGATTAATAGGAGCCAAAAGGTATAAAGAGTATGCACAACCAAATCATAAAAATATGGTCCTAGAAAAATAGAAACATGAAAAAGTAAATAAGAAACCTAATTAGACATCAAAAAAACCACAATACATCACATGTATGGAAGCACACGTCCAACCATTAAACAAATGCCTAACCAAGAAGTTCATTACAGCAGCATATGCTGAAGTTGCTCCATTTTACTGCGTGCACTTAATCTTTTCAAATGATTGGTGGTTGCCACTGTTTAAAAATGGTGGGAAAAAAAAAAAAAAAGATTACACCTATCATGAATAAATAAATATTGGTGCTAAAATATATTCTCGGGATTGAGTTGAGATTGGTCTAACTCCAAACAGTTAATAGAAAATGAAAAACCTTAAAGCAAGAAGGACAAATTGATAGCAGTTAGGTCATTCTAAGTGCAAGAAGAATGCCAAACTAAACAAGTGTGAGAGCCGCATGCATGAGAGGTGCCTTCCAGCTCGCTCGATCGGCGATCATTTTGCCAGCATAATTCCCATTCAATATGGGTACCTACGAGCATTACTTGTTTGTGTAAAATATCTCTAATTCTAAATGAGAAAATCACAGGAGGACCAGATAATGAGTTTTTCTTCTTCTTTTTTTTTAAAAATTTTTTTTCTTCTTTTTTTTTTATTTTTATTTTTTTTACAATCTTTAAGATTTAATAAATTGTGTAACGGTTTTTCTTCACCGTTTTGCTCAAAAAAGAATGAAGAATAAAAAGCAATCATGATGCTCTGCAATTCAGATGGCAGGACGGAGTACATCTCTGTCAGAGCCAGTGGAGTCGCAATATTGGCTGGGTGTTGGTAGGCGATCTAGCCCAACCTACCAAATACAATTAAATTAAAAAAAGATAATTATCAGAAACAATTTAGTTGATCAGCGTGGAAAAAATACCACAAGACCTAATTTAATTATCAAAAAAAATTCTAAATAGCTAGTATTTCACATTGCTTCAGAATATTAGCACTTTATGGTACTAACCTCCACAACAAGCTCGTGAATCACACTAATCCTCTCATGCTGCGTGATATGAAATTGTTCTTATTTTAGTTTTACTTATGCAATATTTATAAATAATTTAATTAAAGTAATGGCTATGATTTGAATTGCTATTTTTTAGAAAAAAAGAAAAGTTGTCAGAAAATATGAGATCAATGACCGTTATGGGAAAACAATGAAAAAACATTTCATGCAATGCAACGTGGCAAGAAATTATTGTTGTTTCGCTTTCACAAATGCAAAGCCAACGGTTTAGAAGAAAAAAATTATTGAAAAAAGTATAATATGAGGTAACTATCTAAAAACATATATATAGTATGGGATACTATGTACATACAAAAAAATATATAATAATAGCATATTTTGTAAGGATCCATATGATTATGTGTTTATTAAGTCATGCAATATTATTTATCTACTTTGTATCATTTAGAATAGATCACGAAATTTTAAGAAAGGTTCCTTCTCCATTCAACAGAAAACTTAGTAATATTTTAAAAAATAAATATAAGATATATTGAAATGCTTAGAATTATAAATTGGAAAGAGTAATTCCTCAACCAAATTTATGCTACATGCTGTCCTAAGAATACGATCGCCTTTCTCATACAAGTGATTGGTGAAAATACTCCCAAGATACGATGATCCTTGTTGCGCCTCTAGGCATAGCATGAGCACGTGGAGGTAAAGGTTTAATGATTCCTTCAATAAGTTGAAATAAACTTATTAGTATAAAAGATATAAAAAATTAATAAAAAATAGTGAAAAAAATAGATGAAATGGATCAACAAGGAAAAGGCTTATTGCAGGACATATGGGAGCAAGGCTACAACACATTAAAAGTTTTTATTTTTCTTCGTTAGTGTCTTGAAACTCTTGAGAATTAGACCCTATTAAAGATGCCTAGATTCGGAGATCCTTCTTAGGTTGCATTTGGTATATCATTATGCAATTTTAGAAGGTAACATGAATTGCCTTAAAATATATTGCCACCAATTAAATTACCGATAATATTGATTACTATATTTAATTAGTATATATAAATAATATTATAATAAAATTATTGAAAATTTTGATTGACATATTTGATATTACAATCAAATTATCGATAATATAAAATCAAATTCTCAAAATACTCCTAAGTCAAATCTATTAAAAATTTATATACTATGACATATGCGTATACTCAACATCATACAAGCATCATGACTGTACGGTAGTAACATGCTTGGCCATCGACCGCCACCCCTATCGTAGCCGCCGACTATCACCCTTGTCACCAACTCCCTACCAATCCCGCCCTCGATGCCACCTCCTTCATCCTCTCCCAATTCCCCCTACCCCACCTCATTGAGATTAAGATCGTCCTTGTCAACTCCGCCACTGGTTGCCACATCATTTTCTTCGATCTCTATTGCCCCGACCTCGCCCTCACCACCACCCTCCGCTATGCCCTCGGCATCAAAAAAAGTGACGTCGTCCTCCTCCTTTTCCTAAACTCCATATATACTCTATCCCACCATTATCCTCGATATCTTCTATGCAATCGTTGTTGTCACCACCGCCAACTCCTCAATATTGCTATCGAAGTAGCCAAGTAGGCTCGTAATTTCAAAGCCAAGTTCATGATCGCTACCCCTAAGGAGGCCCACAAGACCATCGCCGCCGACATCCTCACTATCCTCATCGCTTGGAATTGGACGAGTTCAGTATGCATGGGCTAGCTGTTGTTAGCAGAGGAGTTGATGGAGTGCAGCAACGAAAGCGACGCCACCGATGGCAGGAGTGATTCAATCGAACATCACAATGGTGCTATACTCATCGAGGACGATGGGGGCGAGTAAGGGTGGTGCTGACCCATGTGAACCTGATCACGATGGTGGCGCTAGTGAGGTGGATGGTGGAGACGACTGGTGTCGATGAAGGATGATTAGAACGGTGGCAATTTAACCGGAGATGACGTAAGAGGCGGAGATTTTGGTGGTTAGGATTAGTGATGCAAGAGGATGAGAGAAGAAGAGAAGTTCATTTTCATGAGAAAAAAGAACTACTTACACAAGTTTTGTGTGATTTTTTTAAAATAATTTTATCCAATTTTTTTATTATAATATTATCAAAAATATTATAATATGAATAGCAACCATCTCTTGAGGTTATGTATATTGCCGCACAAGAGACAAAGTATATTATCAATATTGTTGGAGATAAATTCTACTCCTGTCGAAGTCTAGTCTGATGCTTAGCCTAATGCAATCGGTAATCACGGAAGAGTTTCGATCGAAAATTCTCCTTCAGTGGTTGGATCCCAATCGAACTCCTTCAGTGGCCAAACCTTAGTTGAACTCCTCTAGCGGCCAAACCTTAGCCAAACTCCTTCAACCGACCGAACTCCTCGATGGTCGACCTCAACCGAACTTCTTCCGGAGTCCTTCTTCAGTCAAATTTCTACAAAAGTCGAACTCCTTTCGGATTCCTCCAGAAGCCGAACTCCCTCAGGACTCCTCCTTCAGTCGGATTGCTACGAGAGCCAAACTCCTTTCGGATCTCTCCTTCAGTCGGATTTATATAGAAGCCAAACTTCTTATGAATTTCTCTTTCAGTCGGATTCCTTCAAGAGCCGAACTCCTTTCGGACTTCTCTTTTAGTCGGATTTCTGTAGGAGCTAAATTCCTTCCGAATTTCTCCTTCAGTCAGATTTCTACGGGAGCCGAACTCCTTCCAGACCTCTTCTTCAGTCAGATTTCTACAGAAGCCAAACTCCTCCCAGATTTCTTCTTCATTCAAATTCTTTCAGGAGCCAAACTCTTTCTGAATTTTTTCTTCAATTCAGTTCCTTCAGGAGCCGAACTCCTTTCGAACTTTTCCTTCAGTCAAGTTTCTACAGCAGCCGAACTCCTTCTGAATTTCTTCTTCAGTAGGATTCCCCCAATGGATTACTTTCAGATTTCAGCTAGCATTCCTCTTGGATGATCCCCTCTAGCCATATTTTCTTTAGGAGTCCGAACTCCTCTAAAATTGATGTATGTCAAAGCTCTTCGCCAACCAACGCCTGCTTTCTCCGAACTTCGACTATTAAATCTCAACGAACTGCCACATCACGGCAGCGGACACCACTCTCTATCACGGACAGTTACGACCGTCACTATCAGTCTGCTACAGACGGTGCTATAGGCGGCGCCTTCTTCCATGACAGACTCCATCAGATCTCGAGCGGTCCACTATCAGACGGCTGCAGCTGTCACTATCAATCCACTGCAAGCTCCGTCTATAAAAAGGAACCCTCCAGATACATTTTCTCTAAGCTTTCTTCTCCTTCCCAAAACTCTACTGAACTCTTTCCTGAGCACTCTATTTCTGTTGGCCAGAAGAGCTGACTTGATCGTCGAAGGATCCTGCCGGGGCCACCACCACCGACTCCAGACGGAACTTTATTTTGTAGGTCACCAGCGGCGACCTCGTCTTTCTCGACTTCAATTCGATTCGACGTCAACTAAATTCTATACTAATAAATATTTATATTTAAATTATTATTAGAAAATATATTAAATATAATAATCTAATAGATTTATTTTAAATTATCGAGAATCTGAATAAATCCATCAAAATTTTCATTTAAGCCCGGCGTATAATCCCCGTGGACCGCTAACAGCTTGCCTAGCGAGTTAACCTATCAAAAGGTCAACGGCTAGTACCGCGTCTTCGTAAACATACTGGTCATGCATCATGCATGACCGGCCAAACCATGTCATCACGGTTTTTATACATGCGCTCGGCATGGCCAACCGCGCTATGCCAGGCCATAGCGATGCATGTGAGGTTTACCCCAAAAAAACTACGAGCCCTGATGCATGTGATGTTCACCACAAAGTGCCGTCGTCTGGGAGGGCTATCATCGCGCAACGAAATCAGGCATGTGATGCATGTAGCTCAGAAGTGAAAGATTGCAGCCATGTAATTATTGAATGTTCTCATACGAAGAAGTGTTGGAATGCTATGCGCATTATGTTTGGGGTAACCTTCCATCCTAAATCTTTATTGATGTTCTACCAAGGTATCACAGAGATTGATTGAAGGCTCTGGCAGCTCGTATGGCCTCGCAAATTTGGACAGCAAGAAATGTTAGCATTTTCCAACACGCCGACATGGTGCCGGCACAAATAGCTAGTAATTAATTAGAATTAATGGTTGGATGCATGAATTGGGATGGGACTTGGACGACCAACAGGTATACCTTCATTCTCAATCTCCATTAGGGCACCGGACAGCTACTATTCCAACCCTTCACACACCATCAACGACACTAGTTTGATGGCTGCCCCTTCTTATACAAGTACTAAAAATCAATTTTGATGGATCGGTTACTGCAGTGGAGCTGGCAGTAGCAGCTTATATATGTCATTAGAGAGCATGATAGCACAGTAATTAGAGTTGGAGGTAAACCCTTGCTACATTCATCAATACCATTTGCAGAATTATGTGCAACCTTGTTGGAAGTCAAGCAACTGTTGTGGAGTTAAAACCCCAACAATTATGGCTTGCGGGAGATTCTAACACGGTGACATCTTGGATCCCTTCAAACAAGCACACAAGCATGATTAAAGATCAACCAATCCTTTAAAAGATATTATGGCATGGAGGAGAATATCTCAAAGTCCGGTTAATTTTGCTGTTGATCCTATAGAGCTAATATATAGGGCAAAGCCGGGTGCCATTTGCACTCGCTCTTTGGCTAATCATCTGCCGAAATTTACAGCTATTTTGCGGGCTGAGTAGCATTTCCGAGATGATGTGGTCATGGATATGGGTTCTCAACATTAGCTATGGTACAAAGCTACAGGTTGCAGCTGATGGCCTGAGCCCTGAAATTTCCTTGCCTGATGACAGATAGAGACTTCTAGGAGATTGGTGTTATATAGCTTTCATCAAGCTTTGTGTTAGATATTGTATATCAAATTTAGTACCTGGGATTTTTAGATTTTCGGTCCAGATTATTGTATTTAATTAAGGCTGCACCGGACTCTTTTCTACTTCAAGTCCATATATGTAAAAATTAATAATAACAACAATAATAATAATAATTTAAAAAAATAATAAAAAGAAAAGGGATGTCAAGTCCAATCCTTTTCTACCGCCCACTTGGTCTGCCTCATCTTATTGAATGCTTGCTGTGTCGCTGCACATGCTCCTCATTCTCTTAGGACTCCATCTCAATCCCGCAGCCCAACCACCGTCCGCGCTCTTAGAAACGGCAAGGCGGCATGATAAAGCCTTCGGCCGGGCAAGATTGACATCGAACCACCCAAGCATGAATTAAAAGCCATCACAATCTTTAAAAGCAATAGCCCCCTAAAAACTTTGTTCTAGTTCATGTACCATCTAACTAACTGGCCTGCCATTAATATCCGTCATAGCGATCTTTCAAAATTAAGAGCCGGCGACTGTGGATGGGACGACTAGATTGGAATTCGTTTGAACCGCAAGAACTCGAAAGTAGGGTACGTTGCTTTTTTACAAGCACACAAGTTACAGAAAAGAAAGGACTTCTTCATTTAATACAGATCCTTATGGTCACCAGGAGCTCTAATTCATCAACTATAGCGAGCCATTTTAATGCTTGATTTGGTGAGGAATCGTTGTTCGGTAATAATTCCTGTTGGGTCAAGTAACTCATTAATGCATGCAACAAGGACGAGTCGATCCATCAGTCAACATGGTACATGGTATAAGATTAGGGATGAGAATCATGATGCACGTTGCTTTGCTGGTTGATCAAATAATTAGGGTGATTTAGGTCCTCCATGAAACAAAGAACAAGAAGCCTGAAGGTGTTTGCGATTATAGAACTCTGCATGCCAAAAGATGTGGTTGGTTGATCGAACTCTGCCAGAAGCTTTACAAGTAATTAACACCAAAAACAAAAATAAAAAGAAATCCAAGAAGAAGCCTCAGCCCATGGTGAAGCTCGGTCCTGACAGTAATTTTCAGCATGAAAGCAAGCAAGGTGCGGTGGAAAAGTGTTCTGTTGCATTTCGTGTATGACCGGATGATTTTGGAAGATAACATACATGAATCACCCTCAAAATATATTATTATTATTAAATTATTAATAATATTAATTATTATATTTGATACATATATAGATAATATTATAGTAAAATTATTGGATAACATATTTAGTATGATAATCAGATTATCAATGATATGAAATTAAATTTTTAAAATATTTTTAAATAAAATTATTATATTTAATATAAATAAGAAATATCATCGTCGTCGTCTTCATGGTCGTGGGACAAATAGGAAAAGCCAATTGGGATGGAGGAAAGGAGAGGAGATGGTGAGGGGAGAAGGACACGAAGAGTGGAGAGACAGCAATTTGGCATGAGAGGACCTGGGGCTCTTGCAAAAGAGTCTTCTTCTTGGAGGTTTTGAAGTACACGAGGAGCCTACGCTCCTTTTTGTCATCATCATTATCTCTGTGGCTATAGAAGAAAAAGGAGGAGTCCATTGGGATGGAGGGAGGGAGAGATAGCGATGGGACTAGCCTCCGTTGGTGGTGCAACCACGGTCGAAGAAACAAATTTTATCTTATTTTTTTTGAAAAATAATTTTATCTAATTTTTTTTTATAATATTATCAATAAAATAATAATTTGGATAGCCATCTCTTTTCAAGATAATTTAAATTATCATTCAAAAAATATATCAAACATAATAATTTGGTTGATTCATTTTAAATTATCAATAATCTGAATAAATTATCTACTATCAAATGCAAATTTAATGAGTAAGAAATGCCGAACATGTGAAATTAAATCATGAATATGCTAATTAAGAAACATGCATTTCTCTTGGTTATTAATATTCTTTGGGATGAGAAACACACCACATGCCAAGGTAGTGGGTATCCTACGGGGCGCGTATTTCCCTCATGGAAAATTTAACCGAGTTTCCATCTCAAGTTAACGTCCTGTCCTGAGAGAAATGGGTCATCTAAAAATTTAAAATGCAGAAAAATTATCAAATAGACTCATAAATAAAATTAATAAAAAATTTACATATCAATTGATTATTTATTAATTACTAATTTTGATTGATTATAATTAGTTATAAGATGAAAAGCAGTCAATTAAAATTCATAAAAGATTTTGTCTATGGTGGAATGGGTCCACCTAAAAAATTAAAATGGGAATAGCTATGACTTTGGATCCTAGATCTCCAATTATTCCATGGTTAAACAAGAGAGATGCTTGCACCGGGGTCTATTTTACATGTTGCACGTAATCTTCCGAGCCCTCGTGAAACAAAAGGTTTCCTTGTCAGACTTTTTGTTTGTTATATTATTTAATGAGCCATTTGACAATGTCACTCATTTCTTAAAAAAAAAAAAAAAAAAAAATTCATCGATTCATCATCTCATAAATGGGCTACTTAAGATATTGCTTGACCTGGCGTGGTCTTAGCTTAACATCATCCCGACTCCTAATATATGGTCCAGAGCGTCCGGTCATTTGCACCCACAGGCTCTACAACTCATCTCATCGTAGAAACGAATGGTTGTCAAATACCCGATCTTCTTTTTTTTTTTTTCATGATGCATCATTATACTTGCACGCACCACATGCAATCCGCCATGTTTGACAGCTATCCATCTCCATGATGAAATGATGTAGAGGTGATCGAACCCTATACAGCCCTCTGAGGTACAAAATACGCTCAGTAGAGGATCCGAACTCCTAATCTGGATGCAATGCCCTATCAACGAATTAGCTGAGGATGGATCATTTTCCTCATAGCTAATACCCTATTAACGAATCTAACCAACGCAATTGTACTTTTGTTTGGCCTGCTGGACCAATTCCCCACCATGACCCAGTCTAAAGTCCCACAACCGCCATCGCAGGCCATGCAGGCTGCGTGCAACCAAGTACGTGCGTGACACCTACCCTCTAAGCCCTTCAACATATATACAAACACAAGATCTGAGGACTCCCTCACGTCTGCATGAATCCCATGGCCCTACTTGAAGCCATTCGGCCATCTCTTTGGCTGACTCTTGTGGCGCTCTCTCTTCAGCTCCCTCCATCACTTCCTTATGCTTCTTTTGTATTTGGGGATTCTCTCGTGGACGCCGGAAACAATGACCATCTCTTTACCCTCTCCAAGGCGAATTCACCTCCTTATGGTATCGACTTTGCTCCTTCTGGTGGTCGACCCACAGGTAGATTCACCAATGGTAGAACCGTATCAGACATCATAGGTAAGAAAACCCAGTCTTGATGCAGAGAAGGAAAAAAAAAAATTTACCCATGTCAAACACCCGGAAAATTACCTTGTAAAGCTTGAACACAAACCCTCCTCCAGTCATGAAAAGAGGGGTGCAATTACTAGGCTACAGTCCGGTGTTCCACACTGCCGCTTACGAGTTTATTTGTTCTAATATCGTTTTACTGTTTTTGAGTTCAAGGCTAAACCTTCGAGGGGCACGCTAACTTTTTGAATATTCTGGGAATTCAGGTCAAGCTATGGGAGAGAGCTCCTTCCCTCCAGCCTATCTAGCCCCAAATACTAGCAGCAACATATCTAGTGGAATTAACTATGCTTCGGGTTCTTCTGGAATCTTAGACGAGACCGGATCTTTATTTGTACGCAATGCAAGCCTTCTATAATTACTACAAGTGAATTATGATTTGGCTTGTCTGCAATTAGCGCTGTTTAATTTCAACAAATTATGACTTCATAATTATCGCCCATGATGATCCTTGAATAGATTGGCGGAGTACCGTTGGGGCAGCAGATAAATTATTTTGAGGAGACTCGAGGTTTCATGGTTGGAATGGTAGGAGAGAATGCTACAGCCGAGTTCTTAAAGACTGCAATATTTTCAGTAACATCAGGGTCCAATGACATCTTGAACTACCTTGTACCCTCCATACCTTTCCTCGGTAAAGAAAAGGTTCCTCCTGGAGTTCTTCAGGATATTATGGTTTCCAACTTGACCTCGCATCTCAAGGTAACAACTCTTTCTAAGAGCTTATCATTGAGCTGTATAACAAAATTAATCTATAACTCACATTTCATGCTAATATTTTCTTTTGTGTAGCACCTACATGAACTAGGGGCCAGAAAGTTCATTGTGGTTGGAATTGGACCACTTGGGTGCATACCATATGTTCGTGCTCTAATGTTAGTCGAAAATGGGACGTGCTCCTCGATTACTAATGCATTAATTCAAGGTTATAACATGAAGTTAAGCAGGAAGATTAACCGGCTAAATCAAGATATGGGGCCTGAAACGATATTTGTTTATGCTAATTCCTATCAAATTGTTATAGAAATCGTTCGGAACTATCGTCAATATGGTAAGAATGGCTCACCACTTATTGCTCCTGTTTTAGCCCGTTGTGATAAAATTAAGAAATCATTTTTTTGCGGTGTCCGCTAACAGTCGGTCTTGGAATTGCCAGGGTTTGAGAACGTAAATGATCCCTGCTGTGGTGGCAGCTTACCCCCATTCCTTTGCTTCAGAGGACCTGATGCCGACTCGGGTTCTATTCTATGTAAAGATCGATCCAAGTATGTCTTTTGGGATGCATACCATCCAACAGAAGCGACCAATATGATCATTGCAAACAGACTACTTGATGGTGATCCAAGTGTTGCTTATCCTGTCAATGTTCGAAAATTGTACGAGTATGCTGCCTAATTTTAAGATCCATGAATAACAACAATTAGCAAATATTATTCTCAAGGAAAGAATTGGGTTGAGGACTTTCACTAGTTCATTTAGCAGCATTGGGGTTGTTTAGTCGAGCATCGTGAATAAGGATTTCTGATGGCATTTTATGTTCATGCCGGCCGGAGTAGAATATTGGTTTGTAATCTTCTTTGATATTAGCTTATATGTTGCAATGCAACTTGTGGGTCCCTGTTTGATGTGAGAGAATTTAGATCGTTATTTTGTGGATCCTAAATTACTAGCTGTTGGGCTCATTGACTTTGCTACCCTTGGTTTGGCATTCACACTGCGCGACTGATGGTCGATGTCATCGATTAACGATCGATTCCACCAACTAAACAACTGCCATAGCAAACTCCAAAATTATGATAGACGACTCTCAATCGACTATCAACCAGTCTTAACATCCGACTCATCATAAACCATATGGATGATCGACCATCAATCGACCTAATGATGGACAATCGGCTCTCTTCAATTGGTTCTACAATAAGCATAACAACTCTAAAAATAAGAAATCATTAACTAATCGAAATATCAGAATTATTGATCGTCAATCGGACCAATAGTTACACCGATGTATGGTCGGCATAATAACAATACCAATATATAGTTGGTACGACCTATATTCTCGATGCATAATGCACGTAACGATATCTCAACGATCACATAATGGACATTAACTGCTTCCATTATTCTAGAATAAGTGGAATCCCACGACTTCTAATCGTTATGGACGATTACTAATATTCTCATCTATAAAAAAGGAAATAAGCCCGTCAAATTCTATTCTATATATCCTATTCGCCAATCCCCCACTAACTTAGACATCGGAGGATCCTCATCAGAAATATTTCCGATCAGAAAGGACTTCATTTTGCAGATGGTCTTTCCCGTCGATAGACGAAATAGGAATTAGCCGCAACACTGACCTTTGATTAAGACATCATATACAACCAGACGTGAATATTATTCGTGAGTTCCTTCCTTCTTCATGCCGGGTCGTATCTAATGGCCCAAATTTTCAAAAATCTTTTAGGTAGGAAATGTGGGTACGTAGCTTGATTTTGTTCAACTAGGTGATTTGTGTATTACTGCATATATCCGTGTATATTTGTATAAATCTATGCATGGTATACATAGGATACTTGGAGCCCCTCTTAGTAACCGTGCATATACGCACGTGCACATCGTTATCTTGTATAGTATATCTGTGCATAACTATGAATTTTATGTATAATATCTCAATAGTAATGAATATCTGTGTATAATCATCTTGTATATCTGTGCATATTTCCATATATATTTGTACACATCTGTGCATAGGATCTCAGTGCCTGCTCAATAACTATATGTATATATCTATGTATCGTTGCCTTACATATTCATATATCTATGTGTAAGTATGTATATAGCTGTATAATTAATGTGCATGGTTGCCCTGTATATCTCTGTATATGGATGCACAGGGCTCTCGTTGCTCCTCGCCGCCAGTGTATCTTTATTTAGTTGTCTTGTATTTTGTGTGCATCTGTCCACGTGTCTGCATAAATAACGTTAGGGCTCTACCAGTACCCCATTCACAAATATGCATATCTATGTCTCTCTCCACGGAAGCATGCATGTGTATCTATGTATATGTCTGTAAAAATATGCGGTAGAGAGTGCCACTAATTTTTTTGAAAATTCCAAATTTGAGTTATACATGGGTCCATTTTAATATAAAATAGATACAGGGAAAAAAGCTTTGCAATATAAACCTACTAGAAAATTCTCGTGCAGTAATTATAATAATTATTGGATAATCTTGTGGCATCAAAGATTCAAACACTACAAGGAATTAATGACCAAAAATGATTTGTTTGTTGCCTTAAATAGTTTCTTCAATAATATCAAAATTAATACCTAAATTAGTTACTGGTCTCAGCTTTACAATATTGGCCAAGCTTTTGGCTGCTCACTTCCTATGTACTGACATACATATCGATTTTTTTTTTTTTTTTTTTGACTGAAATATACATTCTTTTTTATGAAGAACACGTCAGATGTCTAGTTAATTTCATTTCAAACTTTTCCACTGCTAATCTCAGCTGAGATAAATTGAAATCCCAATCCACCTTAATGTAACTCGACTACGTAGTGAGATAACTGCCACATTAGCATCCAAAAGAACCAGCTCTGATGTAGCTCTAAAGAGAAAAAGGTCAAATTATTTTGTTATGCCGGATGTGATAGAACACAGCTTTACCTCTTACAAAAAAAAATTAAAAAAATGAATTCCAAACGAAAGTCCACTCTCTTCAGCCTGCACCATGCCATACCTTTAAGCCGATGGCAGCCTCATGCAACCACGAGATTGGAGGGAGACCTCAACAAACAGCACTTAATGTCTCCAGGTACAGGTCAACGCTTCCTCCTCGGAAAGCCGCATAAATGAATCGGTTGGATCATGAACAAGAGACAGCAGTATTTTAGATTCACTGTCGTGTTTGACTTTTTGGTCTCTTGAATTTCCCATGAAGGGAATGCCGCTTTGAAGTGCATGTTAATCCCCAGAACACATCTGTGAATCTTAACTAGTGCTGATATATTTCTCTATAAAAGTTGCACAGAGACACTGCAATGCAGGCCTATAGAAAGAACTCTCTCTACCGTTCCTCTCTTCAGTTCTCTGTTTCCCAGTGGTATGGTAGGATATGCCGTTGACTTGTCCGTGTTTATATAGCTCATTGAAATGTTAGAGGTCAAATAGTTGACAGTACTTGGCCAGGCCGGCAGCTCCTGTTCCCCTTGCATTCGGTAAAGGTCAACCTTTGCCATTCTCGGGAACCGACGTTTTCCAGGGGATCGAGAAGCTGAGATACATCAAATATAAGGGAAATCATTTCTACGAGTTGACCATGGTCGTGCTTCAAGGATTGATTGACTCGGCTCAAGATTCTTTAAACGATGGGCTTTCCCTGACGTGCATGGGGTAGACGTGGAAATTCCATTGCGAAAACGCTTTCCGAGAGAAGCTAAAGCTTGTCTAGGCTTTTTGGTTCATGTTGTCACGTAAATTTTTTTTAAAAAAAATAATTTGAGTGAAAGGGAGGCAAGGATAGCTGCCAAACGAAAAAATTAAAGAAGAGAAAGGCTTAAGAAGCAGGTAAAAATTTTATCTAGAAACCTATATTTTTTAAATAAATATTTTTTAAATAATATTTAGATAAAAAATAATTTATTTATATTTTTTTATATATGAAAAAATTATTTTGAAATTTGCTATCCATGTTGTTTTACATTACTATTTTTTTTAATAAATTATTAAAATTTATTCACGTTTCAAAGCAAAATATTATAGCTGGTAGATAGGGGGAAAAAAACATGAACATCTTTAAGGATTGTAACGGTTGAAAACCCAAATTATATTTATTTGACTCGCATTACAAATCTTATTATTAGAATAGAAACTCTCCTATTCTGACTTTATCCAATTTGGACTCTATTCTTTGAACACATTTTTTTTCTGTTTTTAGATAATTTTACCAATACTTAAGGCCCGCTGTTTACGCTTTGTTCTCGATAGTCTCAAATCACATCGTGCACGATGCTAATATATAGAAATCACCAGCTTATTAGAGAGAAATGCAAGCAGACAATTCCCCATCCGCTTTATAGTTCAGAATTTCGCCTTAATAGATACAGATTTTTGAAGGGAAAAAAGGTAATGTTATCATCAGTAAGTTACGATAAATCAATGATTAATTTGAACGAAGAATGTGGGCGTTGATGGTTAAAAATTTTTGCTTTTGACACAAGCAAAGAGTTTTTTTTAATATATTAATCCTCACCGATACATTTCCATATAATGGCGGAAGGCAGAGGCTGGCGAATGGTGGCTGTGGAGGAGGTCATCCTCTGCATTCAGATCTTCGTACGACGAGGTACACTTGACGTGTGAAACAGTTGGCTTGGATGTGGGATGAAGGCCAGTTGTACCTGGAGATCAGTACTTGGGTCAGGCCTGCTCTGTGTTGTCGTTGGATTTAAACTTTTGAGGCTTAAGTTTTCTTGGATTGGCCTTCGCTAAATGGCTTGTTGGACTCTTCTTCTAATGTTTCTTCTCTTAGTTTGATTTTCCCTCCTCTTTTCTCTCTTTTTTTGGGTATATTTTTGTCTCCCTCGCTTTTGTACAACTGTAGTCATTTTATTCCTAATAAAATTTATGGTGGCCTTTCCTTTCATTAAAATTACCATACGTCAAAACAAAGGAACCAGCCATCATTCCTCGTCCACCGTCAACTAGTTTTTTATGTTTCCACCCAGCCTAATTGTGGCCGAGCTTAGAGAAGTTTTTAGAAGCCTTGATACCAAGCTCTCGGCCACTTAAACCTCCTTCCTGTAGTTGTTGGCTATGATGAAGTTTTATTCCCTAGCATAACGCCTATGAGTAATATTACATTTTCCAGACCCTACCATGTAGTTCGTACGTTCTATCAGGCAGTGGCCACATTTGTCAAAGCCCATTGAGGTAGAAACTGGCGTTGAACACCAAAACTATACTTGGGCCTGCTTTATATCTTGAGCATATTGGGCCGGATATGGGCCAATATGGATGCTTTATAGCTTTGGCGTTGAACACCAAAGCTATAATGCTCCTCACTAACTAACCGATCAAAGCAATCCTTCATCAAATGGATGCTTCTGGAAGAATTGTAAAATTGGCCATTGAATTAATAGAGTTTGACATCAACTACCGACCTCGACCAGCAATTAAGGCTCAGGCACTAGCCGACTTCATAGTTGAATGCACCATTTCAGATAAAGCCGAGCTTGAATAGAGCGAGATCGGCATCCCATGGTTGCAACCGAGCCTCTCCGAGGAAAGTGCCGATATTTCTAAAGGTTTTTGGGCCCTGTACGTGGATGGTTCATCCAACTCCACTGGATCAGGTGCGGGGTTAGTCTTAGTTAACCTCGAGAGAGTTGTCACCGAGTACACACTATGCTTCGAATTTCCTACAACTAATAATAGGGTCGAATATGAAGCACTGATCGTTGGATTAAAAATCGTAAGAAAGTTAAAAGTAGATCGGCTTCAAGTCTATAGTGATTCTTAATTAATGATCGGCCAAGTTAGTGGTAGGTATGAAGCATGGAAGAAAAGTATGATGAAATACCACGAGAAAGTGAAGGATTTGACTTCAGCCTTTGGCAGTTTTGGCATTCAATAGATTCTAAGGATAGAAAATACAAGAGTCGACCTTCTCTCTAAATCGGCTACTTTAGCTCCAATCGAACTGCCCAAAGAAGTATTTTTTAAAACTCTAAAATGCTCAAGCTCAGAGGAATCACAGTTCGTTATGCAGATGGAGCTCAAGCCGAGTTAGATCGAGCCATTAGTTACCTATCTCAAAGAGAAAGTTCTTCCTCATGATCCGAAAGAAGCTCGAAAACTCAGAAATCATGCCTCGCGGTACGTTTTGTATGAGGATAAGTTGTACAAGAGGTCGTATTCGCTATCGCTGCTGAGATGTCTTCGATCTTAAGAGGCCGACTTCGCATTATGAAAAGTGCACAAGAGAATTTATGGAAGTCATGTAGGAACTAGGTCCCTATCACAAAAATAACTTCGGCAAAGGTACTATTGGCCGACCTTATACTATGATTTAATGAAGTATGTCAAGAAATGTGACCACTACCAAAAAAATGCAAACATGCAAAGACAGCCGATCTCCGAGCTTACTCCACTGAGTGCATCTTGGCCTTTTGTGCAGTGGGGAATGGATATACTTGGACCTTTCTAAACGGCATCCGAATAATGGAAGTTTCTTCTGATCGCGATCAACTACTTCACCAAATGGGTCAAAGCTAAACCTCTAGCAAAAATTATCGAGACTAAGGTACAGGACTTCATCTGAAAGTCAATCATATGTCGGTTCGATCTGCCCCGAACCCTTATAATAGATAACAGATGATAATTCACTGGGATGAGATTCGCTGAGTTCTATGAAGATCTAAATATCTTCCATCACTTTACGTTGGTAGCTCACCCATAGGTAAATAGAGAAGCTAAAGTGACCAACCGGATCCTGCTGCAAGGCATCAAGACAAGACTCGATAGGACAAAGAAAGCCTGAGCAGACAAACTCTACCACATCCTCTGGGCATACCAAACTACTCAAAGGCTACCGACCGAAGAAACACCGTTCGCCTTAGCCTTTGAAATAGAGGTAGTCATCCCAATCGAGTTTAAGCTCCTATTAGCATGGATCATGGCCTTCGATGAGCAGCGTAGCTCACTAGACCTTAGAGTCAACCTCAACCTTCTGGAAGAAAAAAGAGAGGAAGCCCGAGTTTGGATAGCGGCCTACAGACGAAGGATGGCTCGATACTATAACTCCAGAGTCAGAGGTAAAACGTTCAGAGTAGGAGACTTAGTGCTTCGACGAGCCACCATCTCTCAGCCTCAGAGTCAGAAAAAGCTTACCCTAAGTTGAGAAAGCCCGTATGAAGTAGAGAAAATTATCCGATCCGAAACTTATCACTTGAAGGAGCTCGGAGGAGCAACGCTCCTACGATCTTGGAATTTAGAAAATCTGATAATGTACTATTAGTAATTTTTCTTCAATAAAACTCCTCCATTTCAATATTATGGTTTCTTGGTGCAAAAACTATGTGATGATAGGAAAGAAGTAATTAATAGTGGCCATGTTAGGAATAGGAGGAGAACCTCGTCCTATCATGAGCAAGTTGAAGACCTCATTCATTTTAGATGAGATGAGAAGAGAGGCCCTGACAACGGTCCTTATGCGTACCTACAGTCTATTGAAAATAGGAGGAGAACCTCATCCTAACATGAGCAAGATCGAAGGCCACGTTCATTTTAGACGAGATGAGGGGAGAGGCCCTGACAATGGCCCTTATGCATCTCAACAGTCCGTTAGGAACAGAAGGAGAACCTCGTCCTAACATGAGCAAAATCAAAGACCTTATTCCTTTTAGACGAGATGAGAGAAGAGGCCCTGACAACGACCCTTATATGCCCCTATAGTCCGTTAGAAACAGGAGGAGAACCTCTTCCTAACGTGAACAAAATCGAAGGCCTCGTTCATTTTAGATGAGATGAGGGGAGAGGCCCTGACAACAGCCCTTATGTGCCTCTACAGTCCGTTAAGAATAGAAGGAGAACCTTGTCCTAACATGAGCAAAGTCGAAAGCCTCGTTCATTTTAAATGAGATGAGGGAAGAGGCCCTGACAATGATTCTTATGCGCTCCTACAGTCCGTTGGAATGGGAGGAGAACCTCATTCTAATGTGAGTAAGGTCGAAAGCCTCATTCATTTTAGACGAGGCCAGGGGAGAGGCGCTGACAACGGCCCTTATGCGTCCTATAGTTAGTTAGGAACAAGAGAAGAACCTCATCCTAACGTGAGCAAAGTCAAAGTCCTCGTTCATTTTAGATAAGACGAGAGGAGAGGCCCTGACAACGGCCCTTATGTACCCCTACAGTCCGTTAGGAACAGGAGAAGAACCTCGTCTTAACGTAAGCAAAGTCGAAGACCTCGTTCATCTTAGACGAGACGAGGGGAGAGGCCCTGACAATGGACCTTATATACCCCTATAGCCTGTTAGGAACAGAAGGAGAACCTCATCCTAACATGAGCAAAGTTGAAGGCCTCATTTATTTTAGATGAGATGAGGAAAGAGATCTTGATGATGGCCCTTATACATCCCTATAGTCCGTTAGGAATAGGAGGAGAACCTTATCCTAACGTGAGCAAAGTCGAAGGCCTCGTTCGTTTTAGACGAGATGAGGGAAAAGGCCCTGACAATGGCTCTTATGTGTTTCTACAGTCCGTTAGGAATAGGAGAAGAACCTTATCCTAACGTGAGCAAAGTCGAAGGCCTCATCCATTTTAGATGAGATGAGGAGAGAGGCCCTGACTCAATTGGAGATAAGATCTCCTCCGAGCTTCAACGTCAACTTCAATAGGAGATAAGATCTCCTTCAACCTCGGTTGGAGATAAGATCTCCTCCAAGCTTCAACGTCAATATCAATAGAAGATAAGATCTCCTTCAACCTCGGCTGAAGATAAGATCTCTTTCGAGCTTCAATGTCAACCTCAATAGGAGATAAGATCTTCTTCAATCTCGGCTAGAGATAAGATCTCCACCGAGCTTCAACGTCAATGTCAACAGGAGATAAGATCTCCTTCAACCTCGGCTAGAGATAAGATCTCCCCCGAGCTTCAACGCCAACCTCAATAGGAGATAAGATCTCTTCCGAGCTTCAACGTCAATCTCAATAGAAGATAAGATCTCGTTCAACCTCGGCTGAAGATAAGATCTCCTTCAAGCTTCAATGTCAACATCAACAGGAGATAAAATCTCCTTCAACCTCAACAAGAGATAAGATCTCCCCCGAGCTTCAACGTCAACCTCTATAGGAGATAAGATCTTCTTTAACCTCGGCTGGAGATAAGATCTCTCCCGAGCTTCAATGTCAACCTCAACAGGAGATAAGATCTCCTTCAACCCCGGTAGGAGATAAGATCTTCCCCGAGCTTCAACCTTAATGGGTGTAGAGCCCGAAAAAAGACTTCGACGGTCATCTTTTTTATACTTTCTTCCTTCAAATTTCAAACTTGAGAGTGGGGGGACTATTGTTGGAGATAAACCCCGCTCCCATCAAAGTCCAGCCTGATGCTTAGCCTAATACAATTGGTAATCACGAAAGAGCTTCGATTGAAAATTGTCCCTCCAACGGTCGGATTCTAGCCCAACTCCTCCAGCGGCCGAACCTTAGCCGAACTCCTTTAGTGGCCGAACCGTAGCTGAACTCCTCCAACGGCCAAACCCCATCCGAACTTCTTCAGCGGTTGAACTCCTCCAGCGGCCGAACTCCTTCCAAATTTCTCCTTCAGTCAAATTCCTCCATGAGCCGAACTCCTTTCAGACTTCTCCTTTAATCGGATTTCTCCAAGAGCCCAACTCCTTCCGAACTTCTCCTTCCATCGGATTCCTTCAGGAGCCCAACTCCTTCTAAACTTCTTCTTCAATCGAATTTCTCCAGAAGCCGAACTTCCTCCGAACTTCTCCCTCAGTCGGATTCCTCCAGGAGCCCAACTCGTTCCAAACTTCTCCTTCAGTCGGATTTCTTTAGGAGCCCAACTCCTTCTGGACTTCTCCTTCAATCGGATTCTTTCAAGAGCCAAACTCCTTCCAGACTTCTTCTTTAGTCGGATTCTTTCAGGAGCCAAACTCCCCCCGGATTTTTTTCTTCAGTCGGATTCCTTCAGGAGCCCAACTCCCTCCGAACTTCTCCTTCAATCGGATTCCTCTAGGTGCCAAACTCCTTTCGGACTTCTTCTTCAGTCGGATTCCTCTAGGAGCCCAACTCCTTTCAGACTTCTCCTTCAATCAAATTTCTCCAGGAGCTGAACTCCTTCCAGACTTCTCCTTCAGTCAAATTCTTTCAGGAGCCGAATACCCTCCGAACTTCTCCTTCAGTCAGATTCCTCTAGGAGTCCGACTTTCTCCGGACTTCTCCTTCAATCGGATTCCTCTAGGGGCCAAACTCCTTCCAAACTTCTCCTTCCATTGGATTTCTCTAAGAGCTTAACTCCTTCCGAACTTCTCCTTCAATTGAATTCCTCCAGGAGCCGAACTTCTTTCGAACTTCTCCTTCAGTTGGATTCCTCCAGGAGCCCAACTCCTTCCGAACTTCTCCTTCAATCGGATTCCTCTAGGAGTCGAACTCCTTTCAGACCTCTCCTTCAGTCAGATTCCTACAGGAGCCCGACTCCCTCTGAACTTCTCCTTTAATCAGATTCCTCCAGGAGCCGAACTTCTTCCGGACTTCTCCTTCAGTCGGATTCCTTTAGGAGCCCAACTTCTTTCGGACTTCTCCTTCGATCGGATTTCTCCAGGAGCCGAACTCCTTCCAGACTTCTCCTTCAATGAGATTCCTTCAAAAATCCAAACTCTTTTCAAACTTCTCCTTCAGTCAGATTTTTCTAGGATCTGAACACCTCCGAACTTCTCCTTCAGTCTGATTCTTTCAGGAGCTCGACTTCCTCCGGACTTCTCCTTCAATCGAATTTCTTCAGGAGCCGAACTCCTTCCGAACTTCTCCTTCCATCGGATTTCTCTAAGAGCCCAACTCCTTTCGGACTTCTTCTTCAATCGAATTTCTTCAGGATTCCAACTCCTTCTGAACTTCTCCTTCAATCAAATTCTTCCAGGAGCCAAACTCCTTCCAGACTTCTTCTTCAGTCGGATTCCTTCAGGAGTCGAACTCCCTCCGGACTTCTCCTTCAGTCAGATTTCTTCAGGAGTCTGACTCCCTCCGGACTTCTTATTCAATCGGATTCCTCCTGATGCCGTACTCCTTCCGAAGAACTCCTTCGATCGGATTCCTTCAGGAGCCGAACTTCATTCGGACTTCTCCTTTAGTTGGATTCCTCCAGGAGCCCAACTCCTTTTGAACTTCTCCTTCAATCGAATTCTTCCAGGAGCCGAACTCCTTCCAAACTTCTCCTTCAGTCGGATTCCTCCAGGAGCCGAACACCCTCCAAACTTCTCCTTCAGTCAGATTCCTCCAGGAGCTCGACTTCCTCCAGACTTCTCCTTCAATTGGATTCCTCCAGGAGTCAAACTCCTTTCGGACTTCTCCTTCCGTCGGATTCCTCCAGAAGTCCAACTCCTTTCAGACTTCTCCTTCAATCGAATTTCTTCAGAAGTCGAACTTTCTTTGGACATCTTCTTCAATCGGATTCCTCCAAGAGCCCAACTTCTTTCGGACTTCTCCTTCAATCGAATTTCTTCAGGAGCCGAACTCTTTCCAGATCTCTCCTTCAGTCGGATTCCTTCAGGAGCCTAACTCCCTCCAGACTTTAATCGAATTTTTCTAGAAACCGAACTCCTTCCGGACTTCTCCTTCCATCGGATTTCTCCAGAAGCCCAACTCCTTTGGAACTTTTCCTTCAGCCAAATTTCTCCAAGAGTCGAACTCCTTCTGAACTTCTTCTTCAGCCAAACTTCTCCACCAGTCGAACTCCTTCAATCGAACTTCTCTACTAGTCGAAGTTCTTCTGAACTTCTCCATCAGTCGAGCTTCTCCACCAGTCGAATTCTTTATGGATTTCTCCATCAGTCGAATTTCATTCGGATTCCTCCAGTGAATTACTTTCATATTTCAAGTAGCATTCCTCTTGAATGATCCCCTCTAGCCGTATTCTCTTTAGGAGTCCGAATTTCTCCAGAATTAACATACGTCAAAGCTCTTCATCCCTCCACGTGGCCCCGAGCGGCTCAGTACCGGATGGCTACGATCGTCACTATCAGTCTACTGCCGACGGTGCTTCTTTCCATAACAAACTTCATGCGGTTCCGAGCGGCCAACTATCGAACGACTACGACTGTCATTATCAATCTGCTATAAATGTTGCCCCTCTCCATAATAAATCCTATGCGGTCCTGAACGGCCAGCTACCGGACGGCTACGACTATCACTATCAGTCTGCTCCGGGCTCCATCTATAAAAAGGATCCTTCAGATAAATTTTTTCTAAGTTCTCTTCTTCTTCTCAAAATTCTGCTGACTTCTTTTCTGAGCACTTTATTTCTATTGATCAGAAGAGCTGATTTGATCGTCAGAGGATCCTACCGGAATCATTACCATCAATTTCGGATGAAATTTTATTTTGTAGGTTACCGATGATGATCTCTTCTTCCTCAACTCCAACTCGATTCGATATCGATCAGATTCTACATCAATAAATAGTATAAATTATTATTAATTATAAAAAAATATTTATCTACTCTCGGCTCTTTGCTAGCAATAATTATGCATTCATGCCTTCCGTTTCCCTCGCCAAATCCGGAGAGCCATACTGGGCACAAAAGGCTATGAATTCCCCACGACTCCTGCACCACTAAGGCTTTTCGTTGGCCTTTCCTGGCCGGCCCCAACCCAAGCTGGGGGAAAAAACAAAAGCAACCAGAACTCAGTAAAACCACAACGTGCAAAAGAAGGGATCCTTGCAGACTATCAACACAAAGCATGAAAGGACGATTGATTCTTCTCTCTTTTTCGCATTCGTTGCCAACGACATCATCATCTTCCCAGAGACTTCATCCACAGCCGTAACACCCTGGACTTCTCCACAGACCATGCACGAGCAAAACTATACATACCGGATGGAAACAGCGCACGATAGAGAGAGAGGCCGCAGTACTGCAATGACACGGCGACCGAAGCGCCCGTGCCGGGGACGGCGCGATCCTCGCTGCCTCGGAAGCTCTCACCAAGTACCCGGCCGCCTCTTGGCGACCGGAAAACCCATGATCTGATCCATTGTACCCTTATCCGGTACGTAAAAAATATGTTTGAATTTGAGCTAATTAAACAAAGAAAAAATTACAACAACACTATTTAAAATTCCATCCATTTACACTTTGATTTCGAAAGAGAGAAAAAAAAAAAATTACAAACGGACTCCAAAATTTTAAAATCATTACAAAAAGACCCAGCATCTATTTCCAGCTCAACAATATTAACAGATGACTAAAATATTATGATATTATGTTCGGCCAATACTTTTGTTACTGGAGAATAAATCATGCTCCAACCCATCCTACCGTCCCCAAAAGAGAAGCTTCGAGGAAAGGGGAAGCACCCCTTTCTATTTTCTCTAAAGAGAGAAGAGAACGAGAGCTTTGGATTTCTCCCCTTTGACTCCAGTCTCCCATCGCCATCCTAAAATTTGGGGCCGAAAGCTCATTGCATTTGCTTTTTTAATTTTTTTCTGTGCCCAACAAGTTTCTTTTGAAATATTTTTAATGATTCTTAAAGGTTTTTGGGCTGAAAGTTTGGGAGTTTTAATCAATTTTTAGATTACTTTTGCTGCTTTGCCCTACGAGTCTTGTTATATCTGCTGCTGTAGAGGTTAAGATAGAGGAAGGGAGATGTCTTTCTTTTGGAGATTTAACCTAACAGTGATTGGAATGATATATAGAAGAAAGATGCATCTTTTTTAAGTTTTGGAGACCATCTATTTCAGTGTTTTGCTTTTTCCTTTTGTGGCATGGTTCTATTGCTCAGAAGTGAGGAAGGAACTCTGAAATTCATTATAAAGGCTTATGTAGAATGTTTTTACTAGAGAAAATAGTAGCAATTTGATTTTAATATAAATAATAGACTCATTTCTTTGCTTATGTTTGTTGTAGCTTCTAATTAACTTTGCTATCTTCTCTAGCATATGATATTGTGAAAACTTGTGAGAAGACCCATTTAGAATGGTGGAGATTTGGGGATTTTTTTTTCTTTTCTTTTTTTTTTTTTTTTTTTGTTCAATGCAGTGGAACCCGTGAAGACCCATTTGAATCATGATTTACGGGTCTTCACAACATATACAAACTACAAAAGAAAATAGAAATGAGCAACGGAAACAGGGCATCCGCACAAGCTGTCAAAAAATATGGGGATTTCACTTCTTAATTGCCATGAGAAATATCTTCTTTTCTAATTCCTCCTGCAAAGAAACCAACCTTCATGCTTTTAATCCTCAATCATAGCTTCAAGTCGAACAATGAAAGTTTTCTTTCTTTTTTTTTTTTTTGGTAGGAGACAATAAAATAGAGGAGAAGAATGTAGGTCCTTTGAAGAAGAGTGGAAAGGAAATATTGGTTTTTTTTTTTCTGCCTGATCCATACTCCTTGCTAAGCCTCCCTCTTCGATCTTTTCTGCTTCTTTATAACATATCGGGAATAGCTAGAGCCCATGCCAACAAAAATGGGAAAGATGATGGTCACATGAGAGAGCAACGAGACTCCTTTTCCCTCCACTCCATTTATGCCAAAATCAATAAATTTTTAGGAAGAGCACTACAGTATTTCATAAAACCCTTATATCACATTGTAGCCTAGTGGAGACAGATGGCTTGGACTTTGTGCAATATTTTTTAAGTTTCGAAGTTTGTTTGACAAATTTTTTTTTTGAGATCTAAGTGTAAACATATTAAAATTTAAGTAGCATCATTATAATTTTTTTTTTAAAATAAATTTAAATCATAAATAGATTAGTGCCAGCAAATCATGTCGGTCAAATCATAATCATGGACTCATGCCCGAACCCAACTACCCAGCCCCATAACCCATTTATTTGCTGGATTGGCCTTTAGGAGATTTCTTCAAGTACTCGATCTCCCTTTCAAGTTTTACGGGTTAGAGTTTCTCCACCAGATTTGTTTACGTCAAGGATTCGATGCAAAAGAAGGGTTGAAAGTGGAGGGGGTGGGATGCCAAATGGGTAGCTTGATGACCCGTTAATGGTGGCCTTTGCATTCTTGGTGAGCTAATTGAGAGGCTTGGAAGTTTGGGTAGGGAGGTGAAGAGGGCGATGTCGATAATGCACATTTTGCTATGCTGATCCTTGCTCTCGGTGGACCGCACAATGTGGCTCTCCTGGAACTCCATGATCTCCTTGGCAACCCTCAACCCTTCATTGAACCTTGACTACTGGTGCTACTACTAGTGGCCATAGCCATGGTCATGTAACTTAGTCATTTGGTTGAAGTTGGTATGGTAGGAAGCCGTGGCAAGTGAGGAGGAGAAGGGGATGGGAAATAAGGGCATTCCTTGAGCAATGGACTCCAATGATGGTGAAAGGAATGAACCTGGAAGCATCGGGGATTTATTCACTTCTGCCTTTTGTCCTTGGCTTGCCCTCTTCCCTCCTCCAAACCCGTTTGCCTCTAGCTCCTAAGCTCCGCTAACTTGTTGACTTGGAGTCACACCTCAACTTAATTTTCTGCTTTTCTTATTTCTTGTTTTTTGACATTATTCCAAGAATAGGGTTGTGATTTAGGTTGGTGGTGGTGGATTTAATTGTAATGGTAGAGACATTAGGATGCAGATTAGGAGCAGCAAGGAGACAGAGATGGATGGACCAAGCTGGAGGAGTTCATCCTCTTGAAGCTCAATCTCTTTTTTAATTGAGAAATTCTTTATGCACCATGTATGGTGATTGAATCGCGCATGAGGGGAGGGGGGCCTCTCCGTATACGCCAATCACCGCACTCAGTGCGCCTCGTTCTGCATGGTGTGTGCATCCTGCAATAAGTATTTCTCTTTTTAATTAGAAACTAGATGGGAGATTAAACAAGAGAGATTGGAGAAGAAGCCAGATTGGCCCCAATCCATCCAACTCTGAAACCAGATAAGTAGAGATTTTTATTCTTTTTTTTATTCATCTAAATCATGCTTTACTAGTGGTATATTAGGTATTAGGTGTTAATGGACTTGTTGGAGCAGGGCTTCAGATCCGTCGAAAAAATTTATGCTGGAGAGCTGATTCGAGGTTGGTTTGATCAAGATCATGGGCCAATTTGCAAAAAAAAGTTCAAGAACTGATGGAGTACCTTCCAATTTAGGATCCTTCGATGCTTAAGTCAGCTGAAGTCTTATAATAATAGTAAAAATGGAAGATTGAAAGACAGTATGAAAGGATTTGAGTAGAAAAAAAATTCGATCTTCCTTCAATAGGGAAGTCGAGAGTAGATTTTAGCAGGCGCTGTGAATCTTGTGCTTGCGTTTATCTTTGAAGGGTATCTTGTCCCTCTATTTATAAAAGAATTTATTTAGATCTTAAGAAAAGTTTGTTAGACCGTTAGTTTGTTATGGCCAGCTAGATTGTAACTGTTGGTCGTTTACCTTGATGGCAATCAGCTGTAGTATAGCTGAAGAAGAACTGCTTGGTTAGAGCGCAGTTGGTGCTTAGTTGGCATTCGGAATATGATGAGGTCGGTAGATCACCAACTATGATTGTATGAAGAGGTTGGTGATCTACCGACCTTAATGTCGGTGGGGGCGTAACTAGCCCACAAAGTTGACGACATCAGTATTTTACCGATCTTGGAAGAATAAACTGGTTGCGGAGAAACTGATCTCACGCTCAAGGAGGTTACTGCTACATAAGATCGGAGAAAACCCGATCTCTTGTGAAATTGCCGGTTCTTAGAAGAATAAAATATTGACCCGATTTTGTACGGCTAAGATGTGGTCGATCGATTACCGATCTTGACGCATATTTGGCAAGATCGTTGAGAATAGTGGTGTGCCATTATGAGCTTTGTGGTGGTTGGTATACAGCCGATCTGGTTTAATGATTTAACCCACTACCTTCTGGTCATGGCTGGAATCAATCTTTGCTCGGGGTCGGTCTTTTACCGACCTCGAGCTAAATACTTGCCATTTTTAGCAGTCATCTAGGTTGATGGTCTTTCTGATGATGGCATATATGGCCAACAAGAACTGTCCGTACCAACAGAATTGAACATATCTATTATTGACTTGATCTGATCTAATTTATTTATAAAATAGATTAAACAGGTCTATCAAGTTACCTACTCAAGTTTTAGATTCTAATCTATTTATTAAATAGATTAGATTCATATTTAGAAATTTTTTTTATCTAAGTGACTTGTGATATGATTTGATTAGGGTTGAAATAGAATTGGATATGGATTGGATATCGGCTTGCTTGAAAAATACAGATATAGATACAGATATTATTCGGATACAAAAATTCATATCCATATTTGTTTGAAACCGTTATGGATACAATTCAGATACTAAAAGTATGGATATAATAATAGATATAATATAGATAATTAAATTTTATGACTATAAAATCAAAGATATTACTAAATAGATGACAAATCAAGTTACTAATATATTTATATATTTATATATATTTTAAAAAATTAATAAATACTATATAAAATTATATATAGATTCGGATATTCAGATATAGATCGAATATATATATATATATATATATATTCTTATTGTTGTTGTTGAAACTGTATACTTTGGAAGCGGAGCGATCGACCGCTCGTAGGAAGTGCTGGAGTGACCTATAAAATAAGTTCAGGCCAAAAAATTTGACTCCGGTGAAGATCCTTCGATACTCAAGTCAGTAGAGAAAAAATGAGCAATAATAAGTTCTCTGAGAGAAATTCTTTCTTATCTAAATCCTCAGGATTTGTGATATTTGTAGGAAATATCTTTTGCGGATATTATGCTATTCCACCTATTTCGGACCGCTAATGACGTTGTGGCGAGGTTAGAGCTGCTTTTTCAGGACTGAAGGTCGTCGTTGAAGGGATTGGGATTTTCTATCTGCTCCCGATAGTTTAAGCCGAGTGAAAAATATCTTGTTCTTAACTGGATCACGGCTGAATCGCCAATAGTCTACGAGATGGATTGCTGAAAATGTAGATAAACTACTTGTCCGAGGTGATTTAAAAGTTATGAACGTTATCTGAGCCGTTGCCGAATAGAATGACTTAGATCTCCTGTCGAGGTCCAACCACCAGCTCGAAAAATATTATGGTAATTTTTTTGATCTCAACATGTCGATTTATGTGAACTGAAACGAGATGTTTCGGATATCGATTGAACAATCTAAAACATTTATGTTACCACCATAATACTTATATATATATATATATATATATATATATATATATATATATATATATATAAATTAAATCTTTAAATTTTTATTTATATTTAATTTTATTTAAATATAAAAATAAATTTATATAGATAATATCTGTATCATATTCATCGATGGACATGACCAGACACCATTGGCGCCTCAAGCTAACGTGTTGGTGCGGTCAGGACGCGTAATCCACTAGAGAAGATAACTGGTCGGTAAATCCACTCTGGTAAGTGGAGATAATTTTGATGTCATCTCGTGAATTTTTATCAACCAAAATGGAAATCGGTGGGCTCATGGGCGTCCACTGTCGTCCCCGCAGGGCGTCGATGAATCAATCAATCTTTCTCTTCCCTACCCACCCACATGGCCACATCCGCATCAACGCACGGAAACCGAAACCACCGTTCCCAGATGGTTTCTATTTCCATGGCATCCTTTCGCCCACTCCCCCAACATCATCACTCTCTGCTGTGTACCTTAGGCTAACAAGGTAATGGAAGAGCTGGTCTCCCACTCCTCCTCCGGCTCCCCCCCCCCCCCGCCCGCCTCCTCCAACCCCTTTGTTCTCCTTCTCCTCCGCTCCAGGCGGGACTCCCACCCTCCATCTCCGCCTCCACTCCCGCCTTGAGTGGTGGGCCTACGCCATCCTCTGGCGGCCGTCCGCCGCCGAGGATGGCACCGGCGGCGGCTGCCCCCTCGTCCTTTCCTGGGAGGCCAGCCACTTCCGCGGGGCGCGGGACGCCGACCCGCCGCGGAAGGCGGCAAGGGACGCAGTCGTCGGCAGCGCCGCTGATGGTTGCGGCGTTACTGACGTGGAGTGGTTTTACGTGCTGTCGCTGCCCCGGTCGTTCACGGCTGGCGACGCCGCCACACTCCCTGCCCGTGTCTTCACGTCGCGGTCCCCCGTCTGGCTGGCGGGTGCCGACGCGCTGCACGCGTGCAGGTGCGACCGGGCCCGGGAGGCCCAGCTCCACGGCGTCGAGACGCTGGTTTGCGTCCCTGCCGGCGGGGGCGTCCTCGAGCTGGGATCTGCGGAGCTGATCCCCGAAGACTGGGCTCTCGTGGAGCAGGCCAGAGCCTTCCTGGACACTGCTTCTGACGGCGCCGTGGACGCCGCAGGGCCGGAGGCCGCACCTGCGCGGCCTCCGCTGCAGCCGAGGACCGGGGGCAAGCTCTCGTCGTGGGTTGACTCCGAGCAGGTGCGGCCTCGGCTACAGCACGGCCGTGCGATCACTGTCGGGGAAGGAACGACAGTGGACCGACGGCGCGGGACGAAGCAGGGATGGCGGGCGGGGACCGGGAAGGAAGTGCCGGTTAACCACGTCGAGGCGGAGCGGCAGCGACGGGAGAAGCTGAACCAACGGTTCTACGCGCTGCGGTCGGTGGTGCCGAACGTGTCGAGGATGGACAAGGCGTCGCTGCTCGCCGACGCGGTGACCTACATCAAGGAAATGAGGGCGAGGGTCGAGGAGCTGGAGGCCAAGATCAAGACGGCAAAGGAAGAACCCGCCGAAGCTGTAGATCGGGGTGGCAGCGGCCGTGCGATCACTGCCACTAGTACGAGTAGTAATAGTACGGTGTCATCGGAGATGGCGGAGGGAGGAGAGAAGGTGGTGGAGTTGGAGGTGGTGTCGGTGGGGGAGGAGGAGGCGATGGTGAGGATGCGGACGGAGAACGTGAAGCACCCGCCAGCGAGGCTGATGGGAGCGCTGCGGGATCTGGAGGCGGGGGTTCACCATGCGATTGTGGCGAGCGTCGATGGAGTCATGGTTCAAGACGTGGTAGTAAGGATGCCTCGTGGGCTGAGAGGTGGGGGGAACCTAAAGGCTGCCCTTCTTGCGAAGCTGGAGAAGAATTAAGCTAGCCTAGCGCAGTAGCTGGTCCTCCCTTTTCCCCTTACCTCTTGCTCTCTTGTGCAAGAACTAATAAGAATATGATCGGATGTTTTTTTTTTCTTTTTTCCTTCCTTGGGTTGATGCTCAAATGGCCGGAGGTGTAGTCTTTGATTTGTTGTGGAAAACGGTAGAATTTGATTCCCACGAGGTCGGATTCGACGCTCTGGTGCGATGCGTTTGGAGTTTGTACCACACCAAGAGATTGTTTTGGAATCCAACAAATGTGGAGCAAGATTAAAGCATGTTTTCACGTGAGTTCTCTGAACATTCTTCTTTTAGCGAGTACATCCAGGATCGATCTCCGCATCCACCGAGGTATCCATGATCGAGGAAAAACTGCTGTTCGCCCAACTTTCTGCATAGAAATTCTCATTAGAAATTTCTCCTGTAAAGATCCTTGAAGATTGAAGAATAAAAAAAAAAAAAATCAAAAAATAAATGCATATACGGAGAATCCTATAGTTTTTTTATTTATAAAAAAAAAATTAGAGGCATATTCGCTTCAAATTCTAACAGCTTTTCGAATTTATCACTCTAGATTGATACGGAAGATGTTTTATCTTTTCTAGAAGACGAGATCGTGAAGGACTCTGAACTTTCCTAATTTGGAGGGAGCATGAATCTGACGAACGATGATATCTCGATAATGGATGACCAATAATAGATTATCCAGGATTGATCGACGGTATATGAGCAGTTAGTAGGTTATCCGAATATCGGTCGGCTAAAATCAATCAATATTAGATAGATTGGTTGTGGATAACTTTTTTCTATCAACATTGAGGAGTTTTTTGCTGATAACTCGATCGAGTACGACCTATGGCGAATCTTCAGTAAACTAATAGCCTGCCGTAGCGACCAGTCATATGTGACCAATCTGTTTCAATAGATTGATATGGATTGAAAAATGTCAGGCCAAGGATAAGCTATAGTCGATCCATAACAGTTACCCCCTACTCATAAGATCAAGCTTTTATTGCTCGATCGATGTGAGTATTCATCCAAAATCGAGGTCGATCTATATGAGAAGGTTGGGTCGCCACGTGTCAACGATCGGTGCTACGAAGAGACCTGTAGAAGACCATCAGTTTTCAAATCTAACTGTCCATGAGCCTAATTTGGGGCCATTTATTTTGATCAATGGATTGATCAATGGATGACTGCCACTTGACGAAAATCGGAGGGTATAGTGAATCGATAATAGATCAGAGCCATCCAGATCGTCTATAAATAACAATCGCTGTCATTTCAATTTTTTACTGTTGCTATTGCTGTTGGAGAGCTCTGACACTTTGCGCTTATGGAAGGATTGCTTGGTCGAGGCTGAACTATTGTCAACTTCATCTTCATTTCTTTATTAATCGGCCACAACATTCCCATAGGTTAGTTCTTCCCATTCAACATGAGAGAGGAAAGTTTGTCCCGGCCACCTAGAGCTTGGGTGACGATTCAAGAAATGAGGATCGCGAGATCGAGATAGCCAATTCTTCAGGCAGGTTTGAAGAACAAGTGATCCCAAACTACGATCCTTTTAGGGTTAAGTCTGTTCTTTCCTTGGAGGACTTAAACTTCGTTAGATTTAAGTACCAAATTCCGGATGACTTCAAGTTAGAAATCACCAATCCTGAAGAGCAAATAGCTCTTCCTCGTCTAGGCCGAATAGGTATTTATGAGGAATCCTTGAAGGCTGGCCTTAGATTTTCCTTCACTTTTTAGTTGTTGAATTTCTGAACCTATTTAGGATAAGCCTTTGTAGCTTAGCGCCGAACTCATGATAAGAAATTTTATGCTTTTTTATCTACTATCTTCTCCTCGGGATCGGACCTACCTCTCGGCTCTTCCGAGGTTGCTTTACATTGAAAGAGCATTCTATGGAGGTTGGATGGTGGTACGCCTCTCCTTGGAAGAGACGCCGTCTCTTTCGAGGTGCTCCTTTCTCGATACATAACTAGAAGGAACGCTTCTTCCTCATCTCAACCGAGCAATTCTGGGGCTTCAATACACTCTGGTGTCGACCCCACAAGTCAGTGATCAGGGCTCCAATTTTGTTCGATGTCGAGGAGGAGACAATAGCTTAGCTTTCCACTTTCGTCTCCCCTCCGTTATCCAAACTCCTCGTTGAGGAGAATTTATTCAAAGCTGGATTGATTCCAATTGATTCGAAGAGGAAGTTAAATTTTTGCTCGGCTTGGTTCTATTTTCGTTCTTTTTATTTATAAGTTCTCATTATGTTCACTTTATCTTCTTTGCAGTGATGAATCGGGCCAACCTTGAATCCCTTCATCGAACTACGAAGAAAAGAAAGGCGAGCGCGACTCCCACCCCCAAGCACGATTGACTAGAAGCTGTCCTTGCCCAGCCAGCGGCGGGATGTTCCTCGGCTCCGAGCGATGAGTCGAGAAGGAAATCTTCGATGCCAACAAAAGCAATGGTGCCTCTTCGATCAGTGGCTCCAAGAAACTCTGCTCCCCAAGCTTTTGCTTCGACATCCCATCGAAGTTCGAGCAAGCCCCGAATTTTAATCCACATGTTCTCATGGGGGGCCGACGTGTCTCCCAAAGCTTCGACTCTGGTGGAGGTTGCTCTTGAATTCGAAGCCCAAGATAGCAGCAGCGGCCTTGGCAACTATAGGATATCTCGGTCCCTTATCAAATCTATTCTTCTTCCTACCGATGTCCCAGCCATGGATGAAAAGGGGGGGTGCTTTTCGAGCCCATGACTAGTATGACTCCCTGCTCTGGGTAAGTAACGTCCTATCACACTTTGGTCTTACTTTTCAGGATCTAGGTCATGCTGATTTGATTGATTTTTTTTTTAACTCGCCCACCACTTGGATCACTTCTCCGACGTGATGCAAGAAGCTTGGCGTATTTCGAAGAAGATCGAGGAGAAGTCCATCCAGGCCAATAGGAGAGCCGATGATGCCAAGCTCTCCAAGCTGAAGGTCAAAGAGGAGCTGAAAAAGGATGTGAAATGACTAGAATCCAAGCTCCTCAAGACCCAGTCCAATTTTGAAGCTCGGCTGAATGTCGAGAAGAAAATATTTAAGGAGAAGCTGGAGGCCTCCAAGATCACTATCATCGAAGCCATCTAGTCTTCAACCAAACTTCAAGATATCAAATTGAAGTTCGGCTCACTTTTATGCTTGCAGGGAGCCGAGGACATAAAAGAGAAGTTGAAGAGATGCCTCCCTGACTTCAACCTTGGGCTTTTAGAATAAGATGATGAGGAAGAGGTCAGGGAGGGAGGGGAAGGAGAAATTCATATTGAAGACCTTTTTAGCTCGATCCATGAAGATCGGATGGTCGAGGATGCACCCCCTCCCCCCTGGCTGTAATCGTACTGTCCGATCATGTTGAGATCGATGAGTCTCAGGCTCCCAAGGGAGCCGTGTAACCATGCTCGAGTATGTCCGTGTTATTGTAGGTCGGCCCATTTTTGGTCAATCTTAGCATTTGTCGAGGTACTTTTGTATAGGGTCGACCAATTTCTATAAATATCTTTTCCTTTAAATGAATACACCTACTTTCATTCCAAATCATTGAGGTCGATCATTATGAACGAATGCATAGTTTAGACTGACCAATCATAAGGTCGAACTTAGAAACATAGAATGATAAGTAGTTCGGTGGGGAGCATGATGAGCCGATTAGATTATCGTTCCTCGGTAATAATCAAGAAATAATAATCAAGGAACTATGGCTTGTGTAGATCATCTGGGGCATGTCGACAAAAAATATAATTAATTATCCGATGATGTTTCTTGATCGTGGCCGAGGAGCATGCATTCTGCTTGGAGATGTATTTTGCTTCTTGGTCATGAAGACGCATTCTGCTCCTCGATCGTGGCCAAGAAGTGCATATTCCACTTGAAGACACGTTACGCTCCTCGGCTATAGCTGAGGAGCATGCATTGGCGATAGCTGGAGATGCATTCCACTCCTCGACCGTAGTCGAGGAATGCATGTTGACGATTCTTGAAGACGTGTTCTGCTCCTCGGCCGTAGCCAAAAAGCGCATGTTGGTGATAGCTGGAGATGCGTTCCACTCCTCGACCGTAGCCGAGGAGTGCGTATTGATGATTAATAATCGAAGATCGAAACTATAAATAATTATCTTTTATTACTAAAAGAAAAATAAAAATTACAACTTAAGGATAATATCTGCATAGGTTGTCGACATTCTAGGTTCTCAGGATTGGAGTTCCGTCCAGCCGACTAACACGATAAACACCTGGCCGAACTATCTCGGCCATCCTGTATGGTCCTTCTTAGTTGGGCGATAGCTTCGATCGTTCAGTTGGACGAGAGACCTTAGCTTGACGAAGCACCAACTATCCTACCAGGAATGATTTTTCTTTAACTCAAAAATTATAATATCGAGCTATTCTCTGCTGGTAATTGGCCATCCGAATCCTAGCTCATTTTTGAGTTTCTTCCAACAAATCTAAATTTGCCCTTACTCCGAAAGAATTGATGTCCTCATCGAATTCTTCTACTCGGAGTGTAGGTAATTCAATCTCCAAAGATATTACAGTCTCTATTCCAAAGGCTAGCATGAAGGGTGTCTCTTCGATTGGGACCCGTTGGATTATGCGGTATGCTCAAAGGATATTGTATAACTCTTCAACCCACAGTCTCCTAGTCTGATCGAGGCGAGCTTTCAGATCTTGCAGTAAAGTTCTGTTCATTACCTCAGCTTTACCATTGCTCTGAGGATGACCTATTGATGTCAGCCTGTGTGAGATCCTGAAGTCATTATAGAATTCCGTAAATCTCAGATTGTCAAACTACCATCCATAATCAGTTATGATAGCTCGTGGTAGTTCAAGTCGACAGATAATCAATTTTTAGATGAAATCTCAAACTTTGGCCTTGGTAATAGTCGCCAATGTCTCTGCCTCCATCCATTTAGTAAAATAGTTTATTATGACAAGTAGAAATTTCTTCTATGCCATAGCGATGAAAAATGGCCCGAGGATGTCCATCCCCTATTAGATGAAGGGTCATGACGTGGTGATCGAAGCCAATGGAGTTGAAGATCGGTACTGAATATTAGAAATCCTTTGGTAGTGATCATACTTATTTATCAAATTAGTAGCATCTTTTTGTATGGTCGGCCAAAAATATTCTTGTCTCAATATCTTGTGGGCGAGGATCTTGCCCCGCAGATGATTACCACAGACTTCCTCATGAATTTCTTATAGAGCATAATCGACTTCTGAAGGATGGAGGCATCTGAGTAATGACAAGGTGAAAGACCTTTTATATAGTTTTTCCTCAAAGATGACATATTGAGGAGCAAGGTGTCTCAACTTTTGGCCTCATCTCGGTCAGCAGGTAGAGTCTCATCTTGCAAGAAACATAGGATGGGATTTGTTGGGGGTAAACCCCGCTCCTGTCGAAGTTCAGTTCAATGCTCAGTCTGATGCGATCGGTAGCTATGGAAGAGCTTCAGCGAATGGATCTTGGTCGAACTTCTATAGCCGACCAAACTGCTTAGCGGTCGAGCTCCTTCGGACTCTCAGTGGTCGGGCTTTAGCCAAACTCCTCAGCGGCCGAGCTTCAGTCGGACTCTCGCAAGAGCCGAACTCTCTCCGCACTCCTCCAGCCAGGCACTTACGGGAGCCAAACTCCCTCCAAGCTTTTCCTTTGGTCAGACTTCTTCAGCAGATTCCTTTCGGACATCCCCTTCGGTCGAACTTCTTCAAGAGCCGGACTCCTCCCAGACACCTCCTTCGATCAGACTTCTTCAGGAGCTAGACTCTTTTCAAACATCTTCTTCGATCGATCGAGCTCCTACCAAACTTTCTAGCGATCGAGCCTTATCCGCACACCTTCAGTCAGATGCCTATGGAAGCCAAACTCCTTCTGAGCTTCCTCTTCATGAGTCCGAACTCCTTCGAAATGGGTACACATCAAAGTCCTTCAACCCTTCATTCGGCTCTAAGTGGCTCGGTATCAAAATAGCTGCAGCCATCATCATCAGTCCGCTGCAAACGACAGCGATCCGCTATCAAGCGGCGATGGCTGTCATCATCAATCCATTGCAGACGGCACTGTAAACGGTGCCTTTCCTTGGGACTGACTCCGTCGGACCTCGAGCAGCCCGTCAGCACGCGGCTACAACTGTCACCATCAAGCTCTGCCTATAAAAAGGATCCTCCAGATATGCTAATCCTAAGCTCTAAGCTCTCCTCTTTGCCTCTAAGCTCTAAGCTCTCCTCTTCTTCTCTAAGCTCTCCTCTTCTTCTCTAATCTCTGTAGAACTCATTTCTGAGCACTTCATTTCTGTTGGCCAAAGCTGACTTGATCATCGGAGGGTTCTGCCGGAGCCACCCTCCACCGACTCTGGATGAAACTTTATTTTGCAGGTCTCCGATGGCGACCTCGTCCACCTCCACTCCAGCTGATTTCGACGATGATCAGATTCTGCGTCAACAGATTGACGCTGGAGGAAGGGATTAAACCTCCGAGATTTTTTTATTCTTAAAGGAGTGCTCGACGATGATTTCTCTCTTTCCTCTTTGAAGATCTCTCTTCTTAGAGTTTTTTTTTGAAGAGAAAATACCTCCTAGGAGAGCCTCGACTCGATGATCGACGACCTCCATGGTCCGATTCCGTCCAGATCCGTCTGCTCCTGCTTCAATTCTGGCAACTCAGATTCCACCTATACCCATGATAGATGTGGAGTAGTTCAACATGCTTGTCTGATAGATCCGTGGCCTCATAGATGCAATGTGGGCCATGCAGCAGCCTTCGACGGTGACTCTACCAGAAAATTTGTCATTCGGATGTCGAAAATCGACCCAAAAAAAGGGTACTCGGGCCGATGTACCCGCCACCTCTTGAAAAAAAATAAAGAGTCGAAAATTCATGTTCGGATCATGGTTCTTCTCTAGAAGAGACATTTTTCATTTATAGCCAGAAGTCTCCCAAGATCTACAATCAAGACGACGTCCTTGATCATAGACTGCGGAAGATGGATCGACGGATTGAAGAGCTCGGCCACGTCCACGTCGATCCCCCTTTCTTCCTCTAGATTATGCAAGAGTCCATCCCACTAAACTTCAAGCTCCATCAATTTGAAAGCTATGATAGAACCTCTGATCCAGTTGATCATCTAGAGGCCTTTCGGACCATGATGCTACTCTACGGTGCTTCAGACGCCATACTATGCCAAGCCTTTCCATCTACCTTTAAGGAAGCAGCAAGAAACTGGTACTCGATGTTGAAGCCAAGTACGATCTTCTCTTTTGATCAGATGAGCCGTCAGTTCGTGGCTCACTTCATCAGCAGCCGACGTTCGCGTCAAGGTTTGAATTTCCTGATGAACTTCAAGCAGAAGCAGAAAGAATCCATTTGGGCTTACGTCACCCAATTTAACGCCGCGGTATTGAAGGTCCGGGACCTGGATCAGTCTGTTGCGATGGCCGCACTCAAGGGTGGCCTTCAGAAAAATGATTTGCTGCTCTCTCTGAAAAAAAAGTATTTCAGAAACTTCGTCGATCTGCTGGCTTGGGCCGAGGGATATGTCCATGCGGAAGAAGCCTTCAAGTTGAAGGATGAAGAAGCCTTAAGGGAGCGGCTGATAGATGAGTATAATAGACCCATCGTCGATGGAGAGTCGAGCGAAGTTCGACTATGCTCACAGACTCCATCCGGGAGCAGGCGGGCCCGAACTCCTCAAGCTCGCTACTAAGGAAGCCTCGATAGAGGGGCGCGAAGAAGCCCTCCTTCCGAAAGGTTCCATGACTATGCCCCCCTCAACGCTCCTCAAACTCAAATTTTTACCAAAGTTAAGAACCAACTGCCAAGATTAGAAAGGTTACAGTCTCCCCCAAAATAATGCAATCGAAGCAAGCACTGCCTCTACCATCGTGACCACAATCACGATACTAAGGAATGCATCCAGTTCCAAGACGAAATTGAGGAGCTCGTCAAAAAGAGACGGCTGGATAAATTTCTTTGACGTCAGTCTGAAGTAAGAGAAGATCGGCCAAGGGCGTTGCCTTAATCAGAAACAATAAGGTCGACCGCCTCACGGCGTCATCAACGTTATCCCGGGGAAGAGCTTGGTACGTCGGCAATTCCTCACCTCCCAACGTCAAAGCCAAGAGAAGCATGCTCCAAATTGAGGAGGCCAACATGAGATAGAAAAGGTCGTCCGTCTGAAGAAATGCAGAGGAACAACGCTACCACGATCCTGAAACACAAAGAATTCGAAAATGCGTTGCCAGTAACTTTCTTTCAATAAAATTCTTTTCTTTTAATAATATTATTTTTGAGCGCTAAAATTATGTGATGATAGAAAAAGAAGCAGTTAATAGTCACCGTATTAGGAACAGGAGAAGAATCTCATCCTAACATGGGCAGGCCAAAGACCTTCAACCTCGATCAGAGATAAGATCTCTCCCGAGTGACCGCGTCAACCTCGATCAAAGATAAGATCTCTCTCGAGTGACAACCTCAGTTAGAGATAAGATCTCTCCTGAGCGACCGCATCAACCTCGGCTAGAGATAAGATCTCTTCCGAGCGATAACCTTGGTCAGAAATAAGATCTCTTTCGAACGACCGTGTCAACCTCGGCCAAAGATAAGATCTCTTCCAAGTGACCATGTCAACCTCGATCAAAGATAAGATCTTTTCCAAGAGACCGCGTCAATCTTGGCTAGAGATAAGATCTCTCCCGAGCGACCATGTCAATCTTGGCCAGAGATAAGATTTCTCCCGAGCGACAATCTCAGCTAGAGATAAGATCTCTCCCAAGTGACCGCGTCAACCTTGACTAGAGATAAGATCTCTCTCGAATGACCGCGTCAACCTCGGCCATAGGAGATAAGATCTCCTCCGAGGGTCCAAGTAAACTTTGACTATAGGAGATAAGATCTCTCCCGAGGCAAATTCGGCTGCAGGAGATAAAATCTTCTCCGAGCACCCACATCAACCTCGACTGCAGAAGATAAGATCTCTCCCAAGGAAACCTCGACTATAGAAGATAAGATCTCCCCCAAGTGCCCGCATCAACTTCGGATGCAGGAGATAAGATCTCTCCTGAGAAAGATCTCTCCCAAGGCAAACTTGGCTGCAGAAGATAAGATCTCCTTCGAGCGCCCGCATCAATCTCGGCTGCAGGAGATAAGATCTCCCATGAGGCAACCTCGTCTATAGGAGATAAGATCTTCCCTGAACGCCCGTATCAACTTCAGCTGCAGGAGATAAGATCTCCTCCGAGGCAAACTCGGCTATAGAAGATAAAATCTCTTCCGAGCGTCCACATCAACTTCGACCGTAGGAGATAAAATCTTTTCTGAGGCAACCTCGATCATAGGAGATAAGATCTCCTCCGAGCGCCCGCATCAACCTCGACTGTAGGAGATAAGATCTCTCCCGAGGCAACCTCAGCTGCAAGAGATAAGATCTCTTCCGAGCAACCGCAACAACCTCGGTCAGAGACGAGCGACCGAGTCAACCTCGATCAGAGATAAGATCTCTTTCGAGCGATCGTGACTATCTCGGCCTGCGACAACCTCGGCTAGAGATAAGATCTCTCCCGAGCGCCTGAGTCAATCTCGTCCAGAGATAAGATCGGAGACAACGTCACCCATAAATGAGATCTCTCCTGAGCGACCGCATCAACTTTGGCCAGAGATTAGATCTCTCTCGAGCCTCCGTATTAACTGCGACTGCAGGAGAGGAGATCTCCCCCGAGTTAGCCTCGGCTGCTGAAGACAATATCATCCCCCCTTCGAGGAGCTCAAACTTTGACCTCGACTACATGAGATGAGATCTACTTCAACCGAGGCTGGAGATGAGATCTCCTCCGAGCTTCGATCTGAACCAGCATGGAGCCCAGAAGAGGACATCGATAATCATTTTTTCTGCACTCCCTTTCTTCGAGTTTCAAACTTGAGAGTAGGAGGGGACTATTGTTGAGGGTAAATTCCGCTCCTACTGAAGTCCAGTTCGGTGCTCAGCCTGATGCGGCCAGTAGCCATGGAAGAGCTTCAGCGGATGGGTCTTGATCGAACTCCTATAGTCGATCGAACTGCTTAGTGATCGAGCTCCTTTGGACTCTCAGCGATCTGACTTTAGCCGAACTTCTCAACGGTCGAGCTTCAGTCAGACTCCTGCAAGAGCCGAACTCTCTCCGTGCTCCTCCAGCCAGACATCTGCGAGAGTCAAACTTCCTCCAAGCTTCTCCTTCAGTCGGACTTCTTCAGCAGACTCCTCTCGGACATCCCCTTCGATCGAACTTCTTCAGGAGCCGGACTCCTTCCAGACACCCCCTTCGGTCAGACTTCTTTAGGAATCGGACTCCTTCCAGACATTTTCTTCGACTGACCGAGCTCCTACCGAACTCTCCAGTGATCGAGCCTTATCTGCACACCTCTAGCCAGACGCCTATGAAAATTGAACTCCTTCCGAGCTTCCTCTTCAGGAGTTCGAATTCCTCCGAAATGGGTACACATCAAAGCCCATCAACCCTTCATTCGACATCGAGCGACTTAGTATCAAGATAGCTGCAGCCATCACCATCAGTCCGTCGCAAGCGATAGTGATCCGCTATCAAGCGTCAATGGCTGTCACCATCAATCCGTTGCAGGCGGCGCTACAAATGGCGCCTTTTCTTGGGACTGACTCCATCGGACCTCGAGCGGCCCATCAGCACGTGGCTACAGCTGTCACCATCAAGCTCCACTTATAAAAAGGATACTCCAGATTTTCTAACCCTAAGCTCTAAGCTCTCCTCTTCTTCTCTAAGCTCTAAGCTCTCCTCTTCTTCTCTAAGCTCTCCTCTTCTTCTCTAAGCTCTATGGAACTCATTTTCGAGCACTCCATTCTTGTTGGCCAGAGCTGACTTGTTCGTCGAAGGGTTCTGTCGGAGCCACCCCCCCACCGGCTCCAGATGGAACTTTATTTTGCAGGTCTCCGATGGCGATCTCGTCCACCTCCGCTCCAACTGATTTCGGCGACGATCAAATTCTACGTCAACATGATCTATTCAGCTCGATTTTGGATCTGCTTGCATCACCGACGCTTCTTTAATGCTCAGCTTCTTGAAAACTTCAAAGAATGAGCTTCTTTTTAGGTTGGCCATACCAAGGATCACAAGTTTTGATAATAAGTTGGTCCGTACATTTTCTTTCCTTGGCACTTGCTGAATATTGACCGTCAAGAAATCAGAAACTAAGTTCTTAACCTTTTGTAGGTATTTGATCATGTTCGATTCCTGGGCTTTATATTCTTTCTAAAATTGGTCAACTATAAGTTGTGAGTCACTATTAACTCTAAGATGCCGAACTCCCATTTTTCTTGCTATTCTTAGGCCTGCTATGAGTGCTTCATATTTGACTTCATTATTGGAGGCCGAAAAATCAAAGTGCTGAGCGTACTTTGCCACCACTCATTCTGGGCTGATTAAGGTAAACCCAGCTCCTGCACCCATAATATTTGAAGACCCATCGAGGTGCAGGACCCAGGACTAGTTACTTGTAAGAGCTATTGCATTGCTTGGTTCCTCATCTGAAATTATGCATTTTAGAATAAAATCCATCAATGCCTGAGCTTTGATGAATGGTCTCGGTAAATATTTGATGTCGAATTTTTTCAATTCGATAGTCCATTTGGCTAATCATCTTGAAGTATTGGATCGATATAGCACCGATCTGATTGGTTGATCGATAAGGACAGTGATAGTATGTGCTTGAAAATACGGACGTAACTTTTTTGTAGATATCAAAAGAGCATAGGCAACTTTTTCTAACTTCGTGTATCTGATCTCAGCATCATGGAGTACCCAGCTTACATAATAGATCGACTTTTATATCTTAGCTTCTTGCCAGATGAGAACCAAACTGATCGCTAAAGAAGAAATGGCCAAATACAAGTACAATACCTCTCTAGGCTCTGGCTTGCTTAAAAGAGGAGGAGAGCCAAGGTATTTTTTTAGGTTATTGAAAGCTACTTGACATTCATTTGATCATTAAAAATTCTTCGGCTGCTTAAGAGCTTTAAAAAATGGAAGACTCTTCTCTTCCGATCTTGATAAAAATCTGTTTAGAGGTTTGATTCTCTCAAAAAGTCTCTGCACCTCTTTGATCGTTCTCGGGGGCTTCATCTCTTGAAGAGCTTGAATCTTTTTTGGATTAGCTTCGATCCCTTACTGCGATACCATGAAGCCGAGGAATTTTTTGAAAGTAACACCAAAGGCACATTTGTCTGGATTGAGCTTCAACTAAAAGCATCGTAGTATGGAGAACATCTCTTGTAGATCGATCGATAATATGATGCTCAATGGCTCTACTTTTGACCTGCATATCATCCACGTACACCTCCATATTTCTGTCGATCTATTCTTTGAAAAGTTTGTTCATAAGTCATTGGTAGGTCGCCCCTACATTTTTCAAGCCGAACGGTATAACTCTGTAATAAAAAAATCCTTGATCAGTTATGAAAGAGATTTTTTCCTCATCTTTGGATGCCATTCAGATTTGATTGTATCCCAAGAAAACATCCATGAATGATAGAAGCCGATATCCCAAAGTCGCATCCACTAGCTGATCTATATTAGGAAGAAGATAGCTATCTTTTGGGCATGCTTTATTGAGGTCGGTATAATCGACACACGTGCATCATTTTTTACTAGCTTTTTTTATAAGGATGACATTGGTCAGCCACTCCGGATAATAAACTTCTTGGATGAAATCGATCTTTAGGAGCTTATTGACCTCTTTCTGTATTGTCTTCTACCGGTCGGGGGCGAAGCTTCGTTTCTTTTGCCTGACCGGACGATGGTTCAAATCCATATTAAGTTGGTGAACCATGACCTGTGGATCGATGCCGGGTATGTAGGATGCCGATCAAGCAAATACATCAGCATTGACTCGTAAGAACGAGATGAGATGTTGGCTATCCTCTTCACATAAATTGGAACCGATCATTACAACCTTATTCGGATCATCCTTGATTGGCATCTGGATTAGTTCTTCCATTAGATACCCTCTCTACTCAGTCTGTTCATCCCACACATCCAATTCATTCACAAGCTATTTTCAAGCATTACTCCTCGCAGTATCGCCATATAGCATTCTTTCGCGATTAGCTGATTTTCTCGAAGCTCACCAATTCCACCCGAAGTTAGAAACTTCACCTTTAGGTGATAAGTTGATACTATTGCTTAGAGGGCATTCAATCCTGGCCGACCTAAGATAACAATATAAGCGAAAAAGCTATTCATTGTGAAGTAAGTTATTTCAACCATGGCCTGTCTTGGAGCTTGATTGATTTTGTTATTAATGAAATAGTTCCTTCTATTAGGATCGTGCTACCAGAAAATCCAACCAGGGGTATATTCTTCTTCATTAGTAGTTCAGGGTTTAAGTTCATCCGAACAAAAGCATCATAAAATAAAACATCTACTGAACTTTCATTATTGATAAAGACTCGATGTACATCATAACTAGAAATGTTTAGAGAAACAACCATAGGGTCGTCGTGTGACTAGTTTATTCCTTATAGATCATCTTCAGTGAAGGTAATTTCATCATCAGCCTTTCTTTTCTTCGATCCTTCTTTCTTTGATTGGTTTCGATCTGAGGTGTCTCCACCAAAATGTCCTCCAGCAATCATTCTGATCTCTCTCGCTACCAGCTGTTCTCTACATGGTTCATCTTGTCGGGATTGTTCATGACGTGGATCTGCTAAAATTTATCATTCGTCAACATAGCGTCAGAGCCATCCTCGTCTGATCAATGCCTCTATTTCTTTCTTGAGCTGCTAGTATTCTTCGATATCATGTCCATGATCATGATGGTATTTACAATATTTTTTTGGATTTCTCGTTCAAGCAGGTGTCATCATCTTCTTTGGTCATGGTATATTTTTCTGTCGTTCGATCTCCATTAAGATTTAAGCCCGAGGAGTGTTGAGGGGAGTATAATAGTGAAACTTTCGAGGAGGTGTCTTTGATTGGCACCGAGGTTTAGGAGATGTAGGTCGGTCATTCCAGGATGGAGTCCATGAATGACGAGGTCGCTGTTCCTCGCGTTGATGTTGCACAGGTCGATAGTCCTTTTTCTTCTTCAATTTTTGAGTCGACTGCGATCCGCCACCAAGGTTGCCTCCTTGCTGGTCCTAGGCTTCTTCGGTCTGGGCATATATCTTTACTCGCTCTAGCATTTCAGTAAAATTTCTTAGATAATCTAGGTTCAAAAAAAAGAGAAGGTCGTTCTGGAGGAGCCCGGCCTTCAATGTTGTCATTACCATAGACTGATCTAAATTCTGAACCTCCAAGATAGCTACATTAAAGCGATTGATGTATTCCCTAAGAGATTCATTCTCGTGTTGCTTGATGCTTACAAGAAAATCCAAATTTTAGCACTGTCGACGACTGCTAACAAAATGGGTAATAAATAGTTGGCTCAATTGGTTGAAGGAATCTACTGACCCCAGCTACAGATTAGAATACTAATGTCGAGATGCCTTCCTCAAAGTTAAAGGAAAGGCTCGGCAGTGTAATGCATAACTAGCTCCTTGCAGGTGCATAAGGGTGCGAAAGTTGTTCAGATGATCGACGGGGTCGGCAGTCCCATCATACAGCTCCATCTGAGGTATCTTGAATCGTGGAGGTAGTGGCTCATCAATAATTTTTCAAGTAAATGGAGGATCAATATTGAATCCTAGATCGTCCCCTTGCTGCTTCGACACTCGCAACATGTCCAGCTGCTATTGCATTTTTTGGAGCTTTTTCTCCATATCATCTTCCCAAGTAGATCGACGCCCAAGAGATACATGGCCTGGGATAGAATCTCTTCTGAAAATTGGAGTAAGGGATCATGCAAGTCTCCGTCAAGGAGGACTTATAGATCGGCTGTGGCGGCTAGCTTCAGCCCTTGGGCTTTTAGGATGCCATTCGACCAATCTTCTGCGATGTGGTCCCGAATTTTCTCCGAGCGAGCGAGCCTCGCTGGCCTACTGTATTTCTCTTATAGCAGTCGAGAGTGCCTGCATTTGCTGAACCAGCGTATCGGATTATTCTTAAGAGATCGCTGGGACTATAGGTGGATTCTCCTGAATCGAAGGTGGTGCATTGGTCGGCCGAGCATTGTTGGTTCGTCTCCTATTGGAATGCTGAGATGCATTTGATACTCCTCTACGAGTCTTCATAATGTCCAGTGACTAGCTTTTTTCTCTAAAAAATTGAGCTTCAAAATCAGTCGAGGGTCCTTCCTCTAGCACCAACTATTGCTCCCAATCTTTCCGCCTGAGATCGACCGTCGAGATATCTATGGCCGAGAAAGAACTGCTGCTGGAGCTTCGCCCGACCTCCTGCACAAAAGTCCTCACTGGAAATCTCTGGTGAAGACCTTTTGATGCTCAAGTTAGGAGACTGGAGAGCAAAAAAAGAAGAAAGCGTCAAAAAATGAGTGCATACCTAGAGGGTCCCGAAGCCTCTTTATTTATAGCAAAGGAATTAGAGTTGTATTCGCTTTGGACTCTAATGGCTTTCTGAACTTGTCGCTCCAAATTGATACGGAAGATATTTTATCTTTTCTGAAAGATGGGATCGCGAAGCATTTTCATATAATCCAGACTTTCTTAATTTGGAGGGAGCACGGATCTGACGAACAACGATACCTTAGTAATGAACGATCAATAATAGATCATTCAGAATTGATCGACGGTATATGAGTAGTTAGTAGGTCGTCCGGATATTGGTCGGCTAAAATCGATCGATATTAGATAGATCGATCGTGGATAACTTTTTTTCGATCAATATTGAAGAGTTCTTTAGTGACAGCTCGGTCAAATACGATCTATGGAAAATCATTAGTGAACTAATAGCCTACCATAGCGGCTAGTCATATATGATCGATCTATTTCAATAGGTCGGTATAGACTGAGAAATATTGGGTCGAGAATAAGCTATAGCCAATCCACAACACTGTGCGACAAGAAAGTCCATCTTAATCACCAAAAAAAAAGGCCGATTCTCTATGATCTTCATGAAATTCTCTGTGATCTTAACCAGCATTATTCGTTCAGATTGGTCTAGCAGCCTGTTTGGATCCACATAAGAAGAATATTCAATAGCACGGTTTGTTCCTGGCCTTAATTTCACCAAACAATGTTTTCAAGAATAAAGTAGGAATAAGCAAGAAAATTTCTAAGCGTTTGACAAGCAAGCTCTCCCGCACCAAAATGATGTCCGACACTGTTGAGCTCTACTTTAATCATAAAGATACTGTTAAGCTTTACATAAAAACGCGAGGGCTTTTGCTTTTTCCTTTTTGGGTGCAGATAAGTTTGTTATTTGGACTAGTCGTTATGCACATGCAAATGCATGCGGCTGAAATTAACTAAATATATTAAAGATAGTATAGATTTAGAAAGTGTCTGCCAGTCCGTCAATTTTGGAACCCATTTTATATAAGTTTAGTATCATAGCAGAAGGCGACTTAGGATAATTTAGGAATTGAGAAATTTGGAAATATAGATTCTTTTATATAGCTTTATGATAGGATAAACAGTTGTTGGACTGATTTAGATAGGATAGTATGTAACTTTTATTCAGGTTGGATTTTATGATTCTAATTAGTGATGATTGGACATTTGATATTGTGCTCGTCTGAGGTAAAGGAAACAGAATGTCTTTTCGGTGGAATAGAGAAATTTACCCGTCCAAATTCCTTTATTCTTGACCATTTTTAAAAAAAAAATACTAAGTTGTCTTAATATTCTATTAAACATACAAATTATTAAACTAATAAAGCATATGATGAAATGTATTATAGTATATCTCATAATTACAGCCAGATTATTATTATTTTATCATTTTTATTATCATAAAATATATATTAATATTATTATGATGTTATATTATTATATAAATATAATATATTATTATAGTAATATATTATTAGATCCATCATGCACAAAATAATATAACATGTCATGTTATGTATAATAATATCATAATAATAAAATTATCTTATATATATATCATAAAATATTACTATCGTCAATTATATAACCTGTACTATATGTAAAAAATGATAGATTGAAAATTGGTGAAAATTTTTTCACTTTTTGTATATATAATATAGAAATATTTTGAATTTTTAATCCAATCTAACAAAAAATGAAATTTTTTCTAATCAAATGCAATAATAATTTTTAAAATTAATTTGAAAAAGAATGATCTACCAAAAATATGGAAAGATTTTGGATCATTTATATAACCACATTATAATTAAAATAAGCTTCTCGATGAAACCACGTTTCTTAATAATTATTTTTTAAAAAATATAAATTATCATTTATTTAAGTAATATTCTTATAGCTATAAACAAAATAAAATAAAATAAAATAATAAAAATAAATAAATCAATTATTCTTTAGCATGAAAGATAGAATCCGAACTTCTAATGATCTGTTTGGATTGGAGGTACACGAAGATTCATAAGGAGAGGAGAGGGAAGGATAAAGAATGAACCCATATTTGATAAAATTTTTTAAGAGGTAAAGGAGGATAGAGAAGGATTCTCTCAACTCCTCCATATCCCTCACTTACTCAATTTTATATACCCCTGATTTGGGGTGTAATAGAAAAAAAGATTCATGCTTAAGTTTTATTTTTCTAATTTATTTTTAATAAAATTTTAAAATTATAACTAGCCATTATATATTCTATCTTTCTAATCATATAAATCAACTTGTTACTCTTCCATAAGTTAGAAACTCTAGCCGCCCCTTCGCCCGTAGGCCGTTCCTTCGTACATAAATCTAGATATCACAATCTTTAAAAAATATATTCTGATGATAGAGATAATCTCTCATAATCAAACTTCAGCTTTTGGTATTAACATCTCTATATTTTTCTGATGTGAATGCTCTTATTAGTATTCCATCTTTTTTTCTCAACACATCTATTTTTTTTTTAATATAGATATCTAAATATATTGAATCATTACGATAGATTTTATTGAAAAGAAATATGAGATTTTATATATGCAGTGAGTCCCTTACGAGCTCATAATTTTAGTACAAAATTTTTTGATATATAAAGCAAATACATCTTATATGAAAATATCTAATAAATATATTCTAAATAATAAAAATATTATCAATATTAAATAATATATATATTAATAAAAAAAATATATTTATTAAAATATAAATAAAAGTTCTTCCATCTTTCTTTTAACCCCTCTATCCAAACAAAAATAAGATATATATACCTTTTTTTTATTTTTAAATAAAAATTTATTAATTTTATTATCCTCACCTCTTCTTTACCTTCATTACCCTCCCCTCCTCTCTTTACTCTCAATCCAAACCGTGGTCCAAAATCTAAAGCCCTGAATCTAGCATACGTCGGCCAGCGTCGCCACGAAAAATTATTGCACGCACATGATCCAAGTGAATCAGAACAAATCCTGGAGCATATGTACGGTAGATAATGTGTAATTAAAAATTGATTAAACATTAAAAAAAAAGAAAAAAGCTAACGTGGCATGTTATCCACCGTGGGATTTGGCGCGGTCCAACTGCGCGTGATGCATGCAATACTTGGACGTAATCGATACGCGGGTCTTGCTAGATGTTTTTTGTTTTCTTTATGCGGACCGAGACAAAAGGTATCCTGAAACCATAAATCAGTGGTGAAAAGCACCGCACGATCAAAATATTTCAACATATTTGTTTATCAAAAAAAAAAAGGCACTTCACCATTATAATTAGAAAATATTTATTAAATAACTATAATTTTAAAATATATATATATTAAATTAATAAGAGATGAAAGAGGGATCGCATGATTGATCATGCCAACTTTTTTTTAACTCCCATACCCAAGAAAGCAGCCATAAGTTAAAAATTTTTAATTAGCAGAGTTGGACGCTTGAATTTGAATGGACACGAGGAATCCCTTTTTCAACCATCTAGTCAGAGGAAGTCCTATTTTTTTTCAATTTTAGAGAAAATAAAAATAGCCCAACTCTCTAATATTTTAATTTCTATTTTTTCATGATATTCAAATCTTATATCAATTTAAACTTTGGTTACAAACAAAACATATTAAAAATATGATCATTTGGACTTCATCTATAATTATTTTGATTACCACAAACCAAATATAATAATTAATTCAACCTATAAAACCTTTTCAATCCTTTTTAATTATAGTATAATAACCATCATGTAATATTAGCTGTGTTGACTTATATATACACAAGAAAATGTATATTTATTATTTTATAACCTCATGCTTTTTTGTTTAAATGAAATAATATTAATCCTTGAGCAACTTGGGCCTTCAATTATGGTACCATGCTCCTCCTTTCCATATTTATTTTTTATTTATATTTTTTAATAATATTTTTTTCTTTTATCTCTAATAAATTGGGAGGACTTTGCCCATCCTTCTTATCTAAAAGGAAAACAAAGTAAATATCACTAGACTATTTTATTAGATAGAAGATATGCCAGATTAGAAAGATGATGGTGGGAATGAGAAATTTCAAAACATTTTTTTTTTTTTTTTTTTTTTTTTATACCATTGCTTTGTTGTGCTTGAAAATTTAGACTCTCCTTCACAAATAATGTATGATGTGTTATTTTGTGCATTAAGACTTGTGATGAAAATAACCATATTACTAAGATGTTATATATAATAGTGTCAATTTGGTTCTTGTTCATCAACTAAGAACTTTTGATGGCTGCAAATTTATCATGCTTCTACTTTTGGACTGACCAACAAAGAAAGAGGATATAGTTTGATAGAGAAATCTTGTGCATAGGTTACGTTGTTCGTATCTAATATTGTCCAGTCCTTTGGTAGGAGAATTAGAGCAATTTTTGCAGTGCAACTTTTACACCATAGAATGCAGCATCATTGTGGAGAGCCGACGTCATATCATCCATCTAGAAACTGAATGGCTCTTCTTCATTATTATGATGATTCCTCATTATATTCTAGAAATGAATCCCGGCCACTCTTCTTTAAAATGAATGATATGGTGACTATCACAAAGGCCCCTACTCCATGGTGAAAAAGTTGTACGGTAGAGGATCCTCTCGTGTTGTCGTAATGTGTAACAAATTAGACATTCTAAGGTGGGATTATGTACCTTGGTGTAGCATGAGTGTGGGCAACTCGATCAGGACAGTTCTGCACATGCCACGTGTGGAAGTTGAAAAGAAGAGCAAGGGCCACTAGCTACGACGTGTCTTGAACTCAAAACAGCAATCAAGACTTGTGCAAAGTTCCAATGGAACTCATGGGAATTGCGTCTTGGGTTGCGGATCACCATATGCATGAGATGAAGTCCTTTCTTGAGTCTGTCCTACGGAAATGGACTTGAACTGCGGAAGCCATTTGAGTTTGGATCTCTTGGTCTCACCGGAGTTTATACCTAGAGAAAAGCACGTAAACCGGCGATCTAATGATATTTAGACCTTATCAAAATAAATTAATTAATGGATGGATAAATATTCAAAGAAAAGAAATGGTTAAATTAATATTTTTAGTTGAATCAGAAAATGTGTAAGAAGGATTTTATTGTATAACTTGGAATAATAATATAGCTATGGTCAGCAAAAAGCCAATTAGCTCGGCTAGATGACAAAAAGTGGAGCTCGATTACACCTCTCCAGGCTCAGTGCGGGCCCGAACTCCTGTACATGGCAAGCATGAGCAGCCTACCACTAGGCGTGGTCCTTGATGATATCCCTCGGTTATTTCAAAGATTTTGTTTGGATTTCCGGATTCGACTGGACTTGTCTTCTCCGACATTTAAACTCATGTATGATTGATGTGTAGGGTGACACGTAAGCGGCCAGTGGGATGTTCCTCGTCATCCGGGATTTTTTTAAAATATTTTTTTAATATTTATTTCCAAACCTATCCTGCTTTACAATTTATTTTCTAAAATATAATAGTTGTGCTGGTCGGGACGTAAGGTGGTGTGAAATCATATGTTCAATGTATGGTTTCACGTTGACATGGCCGGTCGCAGCTTGAAAATATATTTTTTATTAAAATTATATGTTGAACATGCCGTTTTTTTTTTTTAAATTTTTTTTTATTTTGTTCAGACATCAGCAGAGGATGAAACAGCGTCGAGTTGAGGGTGGTGAAGGACCTAGAGTACGGATTCGCCGAAGCCAGGGGATGGGATGGTGATGGCCGTGTAGAGCCACAAAGATGCAGATTTGTTGGATCGAGAAGGAGAGGATGGTGGCCATGCGGGGTGCGAGTTCACTAGAGCCGAAAGAGAGGGTATAGAGGATGGTCCCACGGGGTGTACGAGGCATCTAGGGGTGTATGAGGCATCTAGAATCGGAGAGGAAAGAAGAATGATTGGTGGCATCCAAGTTGATGGACTCAAATTTATTGGAGTTGGAGGAAAAGAAAGAGGATGAACGCATAGATGCGGATGCAGTATGAATGATGGTGGGATAGGGTGGAGCCTTGGGCCTCACGAGACAGCCATGGATCATCAGGGCCATGGGAGGGGGGTGCTGTCAGAGGAAAGGAAGGGAACGTGAAAAAAATGAAAAAATAAATTTAAAGAAAGAAAAAAAAATATTATTTTTTATTATTATTAATTTAAATAATAAAATATTATTATATCATTATAAATAAAATATCATTATTTTTATTAATAGTAAAATATTATTGTTTGATTAATAATAAAATATTATTTTATTATTTAGGGAAGGGAAGAAAAAAAGAAAAAAGGAAAAAAAAAGAATATATTTGGGAAGGGAGAGGAATAATTTAAAAATACTATTTTCATAATAACATGTTATTTTTAAAAATTTTATTTTTAAAAAAATTAATAATAAAAAATATTTTAAAAAATATTATTTTCAAATAATGTTATTATACAAATAATATTGTACTATTTTTTTTATTATACAAATAATATTTTTAATTATTAATAATATAGATTATGTTTTATTACTTTTAAAAATATTATTTGCATAATAACATATTATTATTAAAAAAATTTATTTTTAAAAACTTAATAATAAAATAATATTTAAAAAATATTATTTTCAAATAATTTTATTATACAAATAATGTTTTATTATTTTCTTCTTATATAAATAATATTATTACGTAAATATTATTCTTTATTATTTAAAAAATATTATCTTCAAATAATGTTATTATACAAATAATGTTTTATTATTTTCTTATTATACAAATAATGTTATTATATAAATATTATTTTTATTATTCAAAATAATTTAAATAATATTTTATTATTTTTAATCAATACTATTTGTATAAATAACATATTATTTTAAGAAAGATTATTTTTAAAAATTAGTAATAAAATAATATTTTAAAAAATATTATTTTAAAATAGTGTTGTTATATAAATAATGTTTTATTATTTTCTTATTATATAAATAATATTATTACATAAAGAGTTTTTTTATTATAAAAAAAATATTATTTTCAAATATTTTATTATATAAATAATATTTTATTATTTTCTTATTACACAAATAATATTATTAAACAAATAATATTTTTATTATTAAAAAAATATTATTTAAAATAATGTTATTCTACAAATAATGCTTTATTATTTTCTTATTATACAAATAATGTTATTATATAAATAATATTTTTTATTATTAATAGTAATTTAGTAAATATTATTATTTTTTATTAATACTATTTAGTAAAATAATAAAATATTTTAAAATATTATTTTAAAGTAAAGTTTTATTATTAGTTTTTTAAAAAATAATTTTTTTAAAAAAATAACATATTATTATACAAATAATATTTTTAAATTATTAATAAAAATAATATTTTTTTCTTTTTTCCTCCCCTCCCCAAATATTTTCTTTTTTCTTTTTTCTTTTTTCCTTCCCTTCCCCAAATAATAAAATAATATTTTATTATTAATCAAATAATAATATTTTACTGTTAATCAAAAATAATAATATTTTATTTCATAATATAATAATAATATTTATTACTTAAATTAATAATAATAAAATAATATTTTTTTCTCCTAATTTTTTTTTTGCTTTTCCTCCTTTCCTTTCCTTCTTTCCGTAGCCCCCCACCCCCTGTGGCCTCGTCCTACCTCGCCTTGTTGTCATCCACACTGCACCTATCGTCTCTGTTGCATCTGCCTCCGTGCAACCACCAAATCCTCTCTCTTGGCTCCAACACACCCAAGTTCGTTGACTCCGATGCCACCAACCCCCTCCTCTCTCCTTTTTGACCTCGAGCACCTTCTGTGCCTCCCGCACCTTACATGGCTGTCCACTGCACTCTTCGCGGTTTGATGCCACCGCCATCCCCTCTCCTTTCCTCCTTTAGTCTCGACGAACTCAAGCCTCCGCTTTTTTGCAAACACCAACGACCGCTCGTATCCCTCCTACACTCTTCGATAGAGCAGATCAAAAAAAAAAATTATGTGATGCATGAGAGAAAAAAAAAAATCATACGTTGAAGATATAATTTTATCTAAAATCATATCCATCGTATATAATTTTATTTTTTTATTTTTTATATTATCTTAGTTTTAAATTGCATATTTAATATTTTAAATTCAAAATCATAATTTCACCGTGTCACCGTCATCTCACATTTCAAAAATAAATATTAAAAGATGATGTTTTTAAAATTATTTTTTAAAATAATAATATTTTTAAAAAAACCCTCGTTATGCGGCCTACGGGATCACCCATCTCAGCTCAATGATGCGATGATTTTTGGCCGTGTGAGACTAGACAGCCGCGCCACGCCATCGGAATCGGTGTCCCCAACATCCCGGTGCTCCCTCCCGGCGCTACATGGCCTGCACCTACGCGCCAACAACCAAACCACCAGGTGGAGCGATAATTACCGGCCCAGGGAGGCTCGGCGACATTACGGGCCCGGGGTACTGCAAATAATTCTGAAGAACTCTTCCGTACAACGAGTCAGTGTTTGCTTGGAGTGGGGATCCGCAAAAGCCGCGAGGTGGTCTGGACTCTGGGTATCTTTTTGACAGAGAAATACTTTAAACACCAGCGGCGCAGAAAAAAAAAAATTATTTTATATCATAATCATTATTTTTTAAATATATTTAATATATAAATTTTTTTATTTAAAATTTTAAATAATAAAAATATTTTTACATGATCGTTCATATTATAATTTTTTGTATATAAGATATTATAATTTTTTAAAAAATTATAAAAAAATATTTTTATGATTGACAATTTATAGATATCTTTTAACATCCAGTATAAATTTCTACAGCTCGTTGTGCCCCTACCTGCTAGCTAAATCATTTTGACCGAGGTCTACATAATATTTTAAACTCATCCACTCTTCGAAACAATCAATGAATATGGAGCATTTATAGGTACAACTTCTGACCGGTAACTTCAAAGACAACCTATCTTCTAAAAGCCAAAGCCAACAGAGAAAAATGAGATATTGTGAACACATCTAAGGTACTTCCACGCTAAGTATGCCTAAACAATATTATATTTCTACTCATCCCAGCAGCATTACGAACGTTAACCTGCTAAATTTTTGAATTCCTGTGACCGCAAACACTAGACAATCACGATAAAGACTATAGGAAACTACTGAGACACATGTTTCGGCTACACGATACACCTCATGCCCAAGCTTCTCTTCCTTCCCTAGAGTTGCCGATGCCAAGCTCTCCCAGTTTCTTGCTGGACCTGTTTAACTGAAACACCGGGTGCCTGCAAAGCTTTCTCACTCCTTTCCTAAAATTCAATCTATCCAATATGCCTTCCGAATCCCCACGACAGCGTCCACTTTTAGACCCATCTTTAGTTGCATTCAAATCACGGCTAACAGGCGAACTTTTTCCAGAAATGAACTCACGGTCCTCACTGATATCACTCTTCTTCTCGAAGCTCCGAAAGCTCTCTTCAACATCACTATCCGGAGCATGTTCGGCACTGTACAAGAATTTGCTGAAGGCAGCTCTGCCGAGAAGACACATGTCCATGGTTTTCTCATTAGAGCCCACACTAGATTCTTCAGCTGGTTTTATTAAATTGGGTTCATCCTTGTCGCTTGGAGATTCAGAACAGGGATGGAAAGTCCTAGTTGCCGCAGATGCCTCCTCCCTTTCTTGCAGTGTCCTTATGATCAATGTCTTGAGGAAGTTCATTACTTGAACTGCATGGATCAATGCAGTCAAGGGATCGGCCATCTGAAAAATAGAAATGTCACATAAAGTCATTTTACAATCAGTTTTAAGTCATGTGCAGGTTAACTGGACTGATAAAAGTCCAAATTTTTCTAATAACCTGAGTCATGTTAGGTGCAAAAACCATAGCAATATTACGAGCATTCATCTTGTTGGAATGTTCATGCTCCACAACATCAGCCATCAGATTGATGGCCCAGTCAAGCAATGCTGCTTCTGTTGGTGGAAGCATCCTTGCAAGTTGAGAGCACTCTTCTTCAGTGTTGCAATGCATCACCTGATCTGGAGTCAGTGAGTCAAGCACCCCTGTGGGAAGTTCCCGAAACCATGCCTGCAACAGCATTTAAAAAAAAAAAAAAAAAAAAAAAAAAAAAAAAAAAATTCCGTTAAGGAAAGAATATGTAAGGAATATACGTGCAAAGAATAAATTTGAATAGAAAATCTTGAAAATCACAGACTGGTGAAGCTTTGGTGTATTCCTGCACTATTTGTTCTAGTTCAAAGTTAAGATACTCAATATGCAGACATTACCATTTTTCCCTAAAGTATTATTGAGTTTTACATTTGCAGTTTTTTCCCAGATTAAATGAAGATATGGTCGGTCATTCCTCCTTTAGCTTCCCCTTCCAAATATTTAATTCACTGCTTCTTTTCCTTTACTGAGTTTCTCGATTGTTCTGCGGACTAACAGATGGTAACAATGCAACAGAATTTAATATATAAAAATCATCTGCTCGGCAGGATGCAACTTTAGATTGCTAATGTAGATATTTGAAAAATAACATACTAAGAATGAACATACTGCATGTTCTCAGGCATCCTTCTGAAAACTTGGCAAATCAGATAAATAATAGCTTCCAACAAGTTTGTGTTTCTAGAGTGCATCTCATATGAGTTCGGTTAAATGCATAATTCAAGTTTTTAATTAGTGCTTCTTGTGATAAGCCATCTAGAAAATCAGGCTGATGACTCAGCTGCCAAAGCTCAATTACATCAACTCTGACATCAGAAATGTATCACTCCATGGAGTCATGAAGGAAGCCACCAAAATTATGCTTAAGCATTCCTATCTCAGGCTGCAAAGAGATTCAATCCAGACAACGTTAATCATGCTCCGGACAGAATTCAGTCGCATAGAAGGGCTACCACTTTTCAGTCCAGACCTGATCATAGCTGAAACTGGTAACTTTGTGTGCTGGTTATTTTGGGTCTCATTTAGCTGGAGCCTAGATCAGAAACATTAAATTTGACCAGTTCTTTTCAATTGGTTATTTAGTAATAGAGGGTTGAATAAGGTCTAGTCTTTTCTTTACTTTGATCCACAACAGAAAATGGGTTCAGATTTTTGGACTTAATCGGTACGTGCAAACCTAATCATATCACATATATCATGGACTTTCTCAAAATTCTCATTATTACTGTTTGCTATGCAAATGGTGGACAGGTCCACCCACAGTAAAATGTATCTTGTAACACATGGGAGTGACTAGATTTGTTATAATATGCCCATTTTTTGTGCCTTTGCACTGCATCCATAGCCACAGCTGCACTCTCTACCAAGGCCATGTTAATTAGTAATGATTACTGGATGTAAAGCAGGGTTCTCCAGAGTCAAGACCAGATGGGGGCAAGAATGACATTATCACAAGTGCCTCAAAATGCAAATTACATTATGTTTGAGAAGTTTATTTGAAAGAAGAATTCCAGTTACAATAACATGATTAAAATACAAGAAAGAAATGAGGAAAGACTACCAATGAGAAAGGGCTGGGCAGAAAAAGGATTATTTACAATCCAGGTAAGCTAGATCTCTAATCACAAAATTGGTAAAAATTATTAGTTTCACAAAAGGCTAACTTAGATATGACCTCCATATCTAGATATGTCGAGCTGCAAATTTTCAACAAATAAATAATTTGAATCCTCAAAAAGGATAGCAGCTGAATCTAAACATGATCAATAATTTGGATCAAATCCAAGAGGGATCATGTTGCTCTTGTTAGCTTTGATTCACCCATTTACCCTGAATATGAGTCCTGGATCGATCCAATTAGAACCAACCTACTTAGAGACCTGATAAGGTTTTAATTGCTCATGAATGATAATAGCAAAGTTATTCTTTTCATGGTAGCTATATAATTGATATGCTTTATTCCAGAATTTCCAAATTTTTTCTAGTACATTTTAGGTGTCTTAATTATAAGCACTTCAGCAATCTGTATCACATTGATTTCCATCACAAGAACAACGAAAACCAGACAATGGAAATGCTCATAACTTGACAACAATGCAAAGGAGCAGCAAAGTCAAAATGCAAAATTGCAAAGAACTTCGAACAAAGTCATCGCCATTTCATGAACATGGTAGGCACTTCAGTTCTTTAGGCAGCAAATTAGGAACCAAATTTTCTACTTAAGAGAGCTCATAGAATTTGCCCAAATTCTAGAGCTTGAAATAAGTCAGAGAAATATATAGATGGATTCTTGATAATGTATCAGTGGTGCATTGAGTGGTTGTACTAATATTTCCCAGAAAATGGATTATAACACTTATACAAAGGATGCATGGATATGTCATGATGGTGACAGGTATACAAAGATCTCGGGTGCAATCTGTGTCCATGAAAAACAAAACTCAAAGAATATGGTGGGAAAAAAAATTTGTACCAACTGCAAAACTCAAAGTAGTTGACAATCAAGATTACAGCCATAGGTTTGGAATATGATGGTTACCTTTATCAGACCAGCTAGACAATGTAGATCAGTTCCAGGTGGCACGATTCCTCTATTTAATTGGTCTCTAACATATGCTTCTTGACCATTTTCAGCGTTAATTCTAAAAATCCCTTCAGCCTTCGAATGAAAGAGAAATAGTATCAATTCTGACAGACCTTACAAATAATATCACCATCAGTGAGCAAATTCCAAAAGTATAGAACTTACCTGAAGGCCGCCTTGTGAATACAATTGCTTCTGCATCAGAAGCAAAATTGTTGGGACACTATTCCCTCTTGTATCATAAGAACATTGCATAGATTTGGCAGAAACTCCAAATACACTTACACTGCAAAGAAAATATGAGAACACTGTGTCCATTAGGATCTTTTCCATAGGAAAATCACAATTTGAAAAGTATGAATCAGATCATGATTACACTTCAATCAAATAAAAGACAAAACAAAATAATTAAATGAGGAATGTAAGGCCCTTTGGAGACAAAAACAATTTGCCTCTTTAAATGTTTACAAAATATACACTCCAAAAAGTCTAAAAATCCAAGCTTTTTCTCATGAATCCAATCTAACTGGGTTCAATCTACTCCAGATAGACTCTTTTTTCATCTTTTTTCTCAAAGTTCTCTCATAAACTCAAACTGTGTCCTGCATCAGACAAAAAGGGTCAAATTTCTCCCATTTTTTTTGAAAACAAATTTTCAATTGCTTCCAATGTTCTCAAAAATTGCTTAAAATTTGACATCTAATTTGAAATAATAGTCACTACTTACAAATTAACTTTTGAAGCTTTGAAAAGATAATTTGAAGAAAACCAGTTATATATGGAAATGATGGTTTGTCATCTTTTCTGTTTTACTTTCCATTATTTACATTTGAATTGCAAATAAAATGTACTGAATTCATCTGTTTCTTTCCCATGAAAAAAACCTAGTGAGTAAGACTAGGAATTTCTAGTAAAAACTACGAGTATTTTCAAACATATGAGGAATGCTACTATTTAAGTCAAAGCCTAACTTTGTAAAATTTGGTAAATGACCAATTTCAACTCTGACTAGCTGAAATAACCAAAAGTTGTTGTAACTAGCCAGAAATTGACCGAAACTAGCTGAAAACCTGAAACGTTTGAGTTGATTTCAGTTCAATCCTAGCCTTAATGGATCAGCTTCAGCCAAGACTTAAAACTTTGAATTCAAACTAAATGATTCAATGTAGTGGTGTCTCCACTCTGTAGCAGAGAAAGTATAAAGACAGTTTAAATAAGTGGTTATAGTATTGTCTCAACATAAATGGTTTTCCTTTTGGGGAAAAGAAAATATCCCAGGGATAAAACAGACAGGGTGACAAGAATATTCTAAAGTAACCAATCCCTCTAATCTACCAACCAATCCACCATGAAATAGGGAAAGCTTCAACCATGCAAGCATAAATGCAGACATAATTGTGTAACATTTGATTCTGGGCCATCCTGAATATTACTTCAAAGGATGCCAGAGATTTAACTCTGTTTCAAATCAAACCGACTTGATTCAGAAGTCAGAACCAGGCAGAGCCAAGGAGTTGACAGATACGTATATGGGGCTGCTCATACTACTTCCACACACGTATCCTGAAAGAATGACTTTGGAAAGCAATTTCTGAGTGGGCAGCATAGCAGATTCAAGACCTCCATGATAGTACGCCCAACAACCCAACATACAGTTGATTTTTGTAACTTTTCTCAAACCACCATTGACCAATCACTTCAATACCCTAAAAGTTTGCACCAGAAATGGCACTGCTTATAATATGGGAAATGAACAGTAAAAGCTGAAATTACTAGATAATGTGATTTGTAAAAATGCAGCCAAAACATAAACACTTTCAACACAACAACTAGATAATCATGTCATGCATCTCTAAGCAAACTCTATGGAATCATTTATGGTATGCACTCATACTAAAAATAAAGAATACATCAATATTCAATGCACAGAACATATGTATGTTGTAGTGCATAGTTAGCATTAACACAACATAATATACTATTCCAACTATCTCTATCATTTTCCATTCGTAATCTGAATTTTGTTAAATTTGTTATCTGAAATTCTTACTATAAAACTTATGTAGATCATTGAATAAAATCAGTGAAATGGTTTTTTTTTTTTTTTTTAAAGTTAGTTCTTTTCATTATCGGAGTGCTACTTGCAAAATTCCATGCCATTCATATTTTGGACTAGCTACAATATTTTATACAGATCTTTAATACACCTACTGCTCATGAAGGAAAGCTATAGATACAAGACAAGGGTAGCAAATGTCCCAAGCAGTGGCAATGCCAGGGAGGCAGGAGGAAGCAATCCCACCCCCCCCAACCCCCCACCCCCCAGCCCTCCTCTAAAAAAAAAAAAAAAAAAAGCTAAGCTCTTTTAGAGAGAGAGAGACAGAGACAGAGACAGGGGGGAGAGGTGCAATGGCCGTGCGTAGGTCATTTCCTCATGGGTCCGATTATCTTTAACTCCATTCCATTTAAACTTCTGGGATCACAAGTAAGGTAAGCTCTTTTCCGTTAGTTTTTTTTTTTTATAGTAAAAATAATTCCTCTTGTAGATTTATTAAATCCATGATCATTTACTGTCAAGTTTAGCTTTTAAGATTTCAATCATTTAGAACCATGATGTGAATAAGCCAATAATATGGAAAAAAAATCATAGTTTCCCCTCCTCATAAATGGGTCGATTTCCATTACAATCATAAGAATTATTACCTTCATGTTTAAGTTTACATTTTTGAAGTTTAATTACTTTGTATTGGTTTGCCACTAGGACAATAAGAAAACACATTAAACCGGTGTCTTTTTAATTCGTTGGTGTCCTAATGTGAATATTAGCATAGTGAAGTGGGATACATTGATTTCCTCCAATAAAGCAAACAAAATATTAGTTTTTCATAAATTTAGCTCCACTAAATTAAGATGTTTGATTCACTCATCATTGATCTTCCTTGTTTCCCCCGTGGGGCAAATTCCTGGCTCCACCACCAGGCCAAACATATGAACTGATAAATCCATCGAAACGTAATTGCAAATGCCACCACTAAGGTAAATTTGGAACGTATGGAAAACGAGAATGCCCCAGCAAATGGCATCAGTCAGGGTTATCATAAGAATCCATGGGTTCAATTGAAACACCCAAAAATTATTAACCAAAATAAAATTTTTGCATCCTGTACCTGACTGGACTGAAAAAAGAAAACAAAATAAGAGAGATATGCAACTCAATGCTTTTGAAAACAACAAAGATGAGGGGGGACAAGAGTAAAGAGGAGCACCCAAGAAAAAGAAAAGAAACGAAAAGAAAGACGAGAATAAAAGTTTCCCAAGCGAAATAGATTCTGCACAGAATGAAAGAGGTTTTGAAAATTTCCACGAAAAAATAAACAATTTCACAATGGAAGCTGTAGTAATTCCAGAATTCAGCCTAGCACTGGTCTAGTTGGAATCAGCTCTAACATTGATACGGAAAAAGCGAACACTTACAAGAAACAAGCCGTTCCGAAACAAAAGCTTTATATTCCAGTCCAGAAGACTTCAAATTTCACCTCAATTCCAACACATGTCACCATTTTTTTAAAATTTTTTTTAAACAAGTCCGCAGAGACAACAAAAAGATAAATCATTCGCATTAGAAACAGAAAGGAAAAAAAGGAAAAAAATCGAGGATGAAGTTTCTTGGAGATTGAACCGGACCTGGCGCTGGGAACGCTCTGGGGAACCTCGGGCTCGAACTCCACGGGCAAGCCGAGGAAGCCACCGAAGCGGTCGAAGGTCACGTGAGCAATGTGGCGCACGTCGGTGGGCCAGCCGATCTCCATCGAGGAAGGGCAGCCCCCGTCCTTCCCCGCCGCGCCCACACTGCACATCACCAGCGACTTCCTCAGCGCCGCCGCCGCCACCGCCATGATCGAGAACTGATGTCCTCCTCCTCCTCCTCCCCATCCCCCGCCGCCGTGCACCGCCCTCTCTCCTCCTCCTGGTACCATCAACGGCGACGAAACCGGGCATTCCCCTTCGTCGTCGTCCTCCTCCTCCTCCTCCTCGGAAGTGCAGAAGGGGAGGGAAATGGGAGGGGAGGACTGGAAGCGGTTGTGGATGTGGAAGCGGGCCATGGCCGAGAGAGAGAGAGAGAGAGAGGGAGGGGGGGTTATGGTATGACGACGGAAGGGTGAGGATTAGGGTTGGGATTTGGTCGCATGGTGAAGTGGGGGAATGATGGGAGGTGGTTTGGGGTTTGGAGAGAAGAAAAAGAAGAAGGAGGAGGAGGTGGTGGATGGTCTGGACTTGTGGGGAACGTATGGACCATTATCTTATTTCTTTGTCTTTTAGTACTTTTTTTTAGTATTCTTGGCGGCAAGCGAGGAGAGCTCGTGAGCCCGATAGCGAACGACGGATGAAGAGTTCCTACGTCGGATTTGTTCGAGCCACTTGTGAAGCTGCTGCATGGGGCATTTGGCTGCCGATTGTCTGAAGGAAACGTATGGCGTGCCCAAGGAAGGGAAGGAAACGTATTACTGGAAAAACGATGATATATTCACTCTCTTGACTCTTAGCTTTTAATGGTGTATTTATCTTGTTTTTGGATTAAGTGGAGGATTAAAAGAGGGGTATGTCGGTTAATGGATGGATTATATACTTGCCACAACACTCACGGACGTGGACGTTGTTGGTTTAGATTCGTCAACGCACAAATGAGATTACCTCCTCCTCCTCCTCCTCCTCCTCCTCTTAAAACTAGCCTGGACTCTGGTTATGGAGATTAACTACAGAGATCCCTGAATGGATGTGTCTAATTGCCTATTGTGTGCTTGTAGGTTAATGTTTTGTTGAGCAACGAAAGAACAACGTTGTGAGAAACAAGCATAAGTAAAAAAAGAATAGAAAAATATCAAGATCAATTAATCAACGGCGGTAGCATGAACCCCCATCAAAAAAAGTTTTAAAAAAAAAAAAAAGTTGTTCTTCATGGGTTTTGCTCATCAGCACATGCAATAAGGAAAGAATGGTGGGCTGGAAATAAGTCAAGTTTGAACCACTTCTAACTCAAATTGGCTTTTTTGGCAACGTGAGATCTGGAAGCAATGTAGCAATTGAATATATCAAAGTCACGTAGCAACCTAGGCCATCTAAGGGGTTGGTCCGGTATAAGAGTCTAAATCTCTTTCTTTTTAAAATCTAATTCTAATTCTAGTTGTCATATGTAGGCCCGGTTGTTAACTCTATGAATTTTGGAGTATAGACTTGTTCTAGATCTAACCAAACACAAGTTAATTGTATTCAGGTCCACTCAACTCCTTTGTACCACTACGTGCCTCAATAATCTCGGAGAGGGACCTCCTCCAGACCATCCGATTTAAACCATCCAACTGTGCACCAATATTAATTTCAGATCAGCATCAGAATAGAAGTATTTATGAAAATTTCTGTAATCTAATGTTGTTTGTTGATCACGCAAGGAGACCGCGGTTGGAAACACGTAAACTTGCTTTGGATGGTGTCAAAGTGCCTCATCTCCATCCTTTTCGTCGATTTAATAATGTCATGGTGAGTAGTGTGATGTGCTATGGAGATGATGTGAGCTCCAACCACCCAACCAATCTCCTTTTAATTGGTGAACTAGGCAAGTTATTGCATGTTGCTTTGTATTGAAACATCGCACGTTATTATTTCAGGTTGTGACGACGTTCGGCGTTGTCTTCTGGCCATTTCCCACAACAAAAGGGATAAGAGTAATACTAGAATGATGATATAACTTGGGATCACATTACATTACATGCTGATTGGCTTGCCATCCTTAAACCTTCCCCACTTTTTAATCAAGCAGTAATAAACAGAGCCATATTTGACCATGACAGGCTGAAACTGAAATCTTACGCTGTTAAACTGAATCAGCTTCATGCATGAAGGAAAAATGGACGTGCCAACGCCAAAATTCCAATCAGCCCAAAGAGGCAAACATGCAGAGAAGTTAACTGATGTTTCTGTAAGAGCATTTACTTCACCCTCTAATATGGTAAAGTTATAGCTTCATTTATATGTCTTTTCTTTTTCTTTGTTGGTAGAAGCACTAATAAGGCATTTAGCGAGCTTCTGGCAGTTCAACTTTCAGAAAAGCTCTATTTTGAGCACAAGAAAAAACTTGTAAGAATTCATAAGAACATGTATTTCAATCTTATATAGATATATAGGATCAAAAAATATAAATAATATTTATAGATTAGTTTTTTTTGGATGAGATTCTGATTGTTTAAGTCTTTTTATTTATAAGATATATCTTTTAGAGAGAGGGTGGGGGGGGGGGGGGGGGGGGGGGGGGGGGGGGGGGGGGGGGGGGGGGGGGGGGGGGTGGGGGGGGGGGGGGGGGGGGGGGGGGGGAGGAGGAGAGAACGTACATCCAATGGAAGGGGTCTCTAATTTACACCCCTATCAGCTTTTTCCTTGAATACGAGGAGAGAGCATATTTAAAGCAAGGCCGGTAGCCGCTCAATTTTTAGAGGAAAAAGAATGCCAGTTTCAAGGAAGCAGCACGAACATGTGCCATCCATGTCGCGGCGCAGATGTAGCCACCTAACCAAATAGATGGCTGGGACCCAAAGGTTAGAATAAATAAATACTTGTTGTCCCACAATTATGGCCTCCAGAGATACCAACTGTCTTTTGAAGTAGTACAATGGCGCTATTTGCCCGCGGGGCAACTAGCGGGCAAAGAATGGTTTTTCTTCGTCTTGATCCAAATCTACGTTCTAACCAAATTGGTTTTAGGTTGGAGAGTTCGACCTAAGATCAAATCTAGTGCATATGTTGTTCGGAATCATATTTAAAATTAAATAAATTGAAACGAAAATCAGAATCATTATATCCGCTAATATGTTTAGTTTACGAGAAGAATCAAAATTAAAATGAAATTTAAATATCAGAGAACAATAAAGGTTGAGATATTCTTAATTATCAACTTTTTTCAATCAAACAGTTAAAATAAGAATCATTCATTCCTATTCTTATTTTATAGTTCAATTGCCTCCGATCAAACATTCTCCTGATTTTTGGTCATGGGTCCCATTAGATTGTAGGTTCTAAAATTTAAAAGCTGAGACATAATTTTTTGAACTAATTTTTGTAAGATTTCATCTAATCTATTGGGATTTGATAGGAGCAGTAGGACGGTGTGATAATACTATTTCAAAAAAAATAAAAAAAATATATAATGATAATAAACTATCAAGCTAAAGTCCAGTCTTGACTTAGAAAGCATGGGTAACCCATGAATTCTAAATCTCGAGGAGGATATGAAGTAAATCTGAGGACTTTAGGTATAACAAATATCTTTATTTTTCATCAATTTAGATTAAAGTTATGAGCACGGCAATGGAAAGTAACTTAATATAAAATAATTAGAGCACAAAATAGGTGTTCAATGATTACAGCATTATCTGCTCAAAGAAAAGATTTATAACATTATTATTTCTAAGCATAATTACAAACAAAAAAGATTCATCATATAAAGCAGGAAACATCAAGGGAATTTTTGCAGCAATTCACTTTTTTGGCAAAAAATTATCATTTTTATATCAGAAAAGACGTTTTTGCACATGGATGCATTTATTTATCGCTTGGATGAATGAATTTGTACAAGAATAGGGGCACGATGGTTTAATAATATTCAAAAGAGACTTGTTTTCAAAAATAAAAATACCACTTCAATTTATATAATTAAAAAAAATGAGAATTAAAGTAAATTTTTAATATAGTATCCACCCGATTGCGGGCCTTTGAAGTCATTTGCCAAAAAAGGGGTTCATTATGGCATCGTATGCTGGGATTGAATCATATGTGATTGAAATGAACTCCATGGAAAGAAAGAGGTCCACCAATTGAATGGTTCAGATGGAGAGACTAATTATAATTAATTCAGACGGTTGTAAGGGACCGTAGGGTACACGCGCTTGCTGTCAGACAGCAAGAAAACAAAATGCGTGTTAATTAGATACCAATATTAATATATCGACCAGAAATAACGCGGGAAGTAGCGGGATGATGTTGATGTGCCTCGGGTTACAACCTACAAGTGAGATACGGTAAGTCGATGACGAACTGTGCTGTCGGCCGGACCATGCAGCCATTTTGGTTGGTTGGTTGGGCTATACCCACGAACAATATTCTAAGTGCGTTTTTCTCCCATTGGTTTCTTGTCCATACCTTCGCGATTATGCTATTCTTTCTAGTACAAGAACCCATCAGAATTTACTTAGAACTCGCTAATCAAAATTAAGTCTAGTTATCAAAATAAAAAAAAAAAGCCTTGGCATGCTAACTCACAGTGATTCTAACTACTTTGGGATGGAAAACAATTTTATATCGCACTTGTCAAGATGTTTTACTTGTCACCAACTTATATGCATTTACTTGTCACCAACTTATATGCATAGACCGATGAGAAAGTGCTGCGATGCATGACACACACCCACGAGAGAGAGAGAGAGAGAGAGAGAGAGGAATTCAACTTACAAGAAGCAAAACTCCCTGACAGTTGCATCACCGTGTTGCACAGTTAACCGAGCAGTGACATAACCGATCCAACATAGCATTACCATATTGACAACCGCCTTGTCAAAACGGTACAACGAAGTAGTCTCCTGTGTATCGGCCAATATTGATTAAAGTGAAGGTCAAATAGATCACGTGTCTTGGTCATCGTTTGTATCGGTTGGCGATCCATATGTGTGATGGTGCAAGAGATTTGATAAAGGGTTTGGATGAAGTTTGTGATCTTTCATGGGTAGCGAACTGTGATTATTGAACTTTTTTCCACTTTATTTATACTTTCCAACCATATAAAATATTAATAAACTTCACTAATTTTTTTATTCAACTTATCCGCAGAGAACGGTAAATCAGAGAACATTCATCCTTTTACATTTTCTTAGTTACGACCCATTTCTGTCTAGCTCAATTCTCTGGGTAACTTTTTATGTCTTAAATCATTATACTTCGTGTTACCATTGCACCATCCTAACCTCGTTTCAGATTGCCTTCTAGAACTAAAATTTCTAGTTCTTATGATCTTGCGGTGCTTACACGTCGTTGTGAAGTTGTTGTGGTGGAAGATTGCTTCAGATTTTAATCTCATTCTTGCAAAATCCTCCTGGTCAACTTCTCTCTCTTTCAATATTTTATATCTATTTTTCAGTCACGTGCACATGCACGTTGCTGCACAGATAAATCTCTAACTGTATTAGAAGTCCTATAGCGGTGAAGTCCTGTGGGGCCTGAAAGCTAAGAAGAACCCTAAAGAGAAACCCTGAAGCCATTTATCCTCCCTGAAAGGCATTCTGCAATCGGTGTTTGGTCATGAAGATTTGATCGAAAGGCGTCTCCTAATCAGTGTTTGGTCATGGAGAGTCGATCCAGAGGCAACAAGCTTGGAAATGCCCAGACATGATAGCAAGTAATCAGGCTTATGAGCTGGCGGGAGATGTACCATCATCAAGCTGCTTTTGGAATCACTTATCATTGGCAATGGCAATGAAACACTGGTTTCATTTCATCATTTCAGCAATGGCCATATACTATGACCACCACAGAATAAAAGTTCCTTGATGGCAACGGGACAAACAATGGTGGTCTTGGCTTATGAGACAAGAATAGCAGAAGAATAATTCGAACCAGTTAAGTAGTCTAACAGGGAACGAGATTATGAGATTTGCAATCATTTCAGAATTACCCAACTACGAAGAAAACCGAAAAATCTCTTATAGCATGGGAAAATATAAAGGTTTTCAAAAGTACGATGATGTAAATAAAAGAGAGAAACAATTGACAAACGTGCTTTCATGCTAGCACATGCAAAAGCAAGAATGAACAAAGAGAAAACAACAACAACAATAGCAACAACATCGGCATGTATCATTGGTTAATAAGTTAACCACTTCTCAAATCTCTCATTGAATGTAAATATTCCACCTTCACAACAGTGTGGCAATAATCCATAATATCCCTAACTTACTAATAATGATCCTATTATCACTGAAATCTCAGGAATCATTCAAAAAGATTCAGTATTTCAAATTCCATATTTCAACATCAAGTATGTTTTCTGCACGTATTGAGATAATCCTTTGTTTTGACAGTGTTACTTCTCTATTGGGTCACAAAATCGTATAATTCAGAGTCAATTCGAAATTGTGACTGACTCAAACATCAGAAACTCACTAGTTGGTGAAAACTAAAGAACATGTCTGTTTCAATGCGAAGATGGATATTTATATATCAAGGAAACCATGGTGTGCAAACAAATTATGAAACATAACTCATGCGTGAAAAGAACATTTTTTATTCATGAAAAGACGACATACAGTGAACAATCAATTATCCCTTCAATGAGTAACTCTTCCCAGTAAATGCCTTGAACTTGGGTTCTTCTTTTTCGGGAGCTTCAGCTTTTGTTTCTTTTGTAGCCACCTGCAACACAAATCAGCACAAGTTAATGCATGGTGGAGATTCCATTCAGGCATTCTAGTTGTCGTATCAAAAAATTCAAGAAAAACTGATTGGTTTTGTAGCCATAGGTTATTTTTGATATTTACCTCAGTTTCCTCTTCCTTTGCTTTTTTAGATTAACAAAACAGGTGAATATTATGTATATGACAAAGTCTATGCAATAGTTCAATAATAAATTAACAATATTTGCTTTCCTGCAATCCAGAGATTAATTCCAATGAGTGCAAGGAGACGAGCAACCAAAGAAACCATGTTTATTTATCCACTTCTCTCCTCTTATCCTTCTTGCAAAAATTTAAAAAGCATATTTGATGAGCTCTACTAATCTAAAAATAAATAGTTAATTCCCTGGAAAAGATTCAGTCGGCTGAGCTTATAAAATGAAGCTGCAGAAAAGAACTCAGTGCCATAGATTATTTCCACCAAGAAAATAAGCTACCATTGACACTACTACGCATATTAGCTTCAACCCGCATGCTAGCTTTTGAATAAGTAGCCTATATGAGTTGGCCAAGAAGAGAGATCTTCTGGAAGAGAAGCTAGTCAAATTCCTTTCATTCCCCCCCACAATCAATTTACATGCAGAGAAGCATAAGTGGGAGAGAGAAAGAGGTGGATGTTAGATTAGCTGAAGCACACCTTCTGTGCTTCTTTTGGAGCACGATTTGCATGTGAACCAAAGACGAGCTTTCCCACAGATTGATGTGCAGAACCACTACTCTGTGAAGTAGATGCTGTTGAGTGCTGCTTCGCATGTTTTGGTGCTTCCATCTGACAATTCACTTCAGAAAAAGAGATTGTTGGCTCTTGATGCTTTGAAGGCTTTCCATCCAATCGCCTCCCAATGCCAGTAAAGGGGTTGAATTTTGGTTCAGCATCAGCTTCAGCCTCTTGAACTGTAACTTTCAAGAGAGGACATAAATCATAATAAATTTTGATAGAACACAAGTAATCTCTTGCTTCACTAAATCATCAGATGCCTTGAAACATGGGCATCCAACTAATTAGGTATACAGGACTGGAACAAAAGTTTCCTATCTCAGACATACATCAAAGGTGGACCATGAAAAACACTTCATGCAAGATGAAGAATCCAAAAATTAGTGCCTCAGTGTAGACAAACATCAGAGCTGCATAAAGATACATATAAAAAGCAAGATTTCTGATTTGTCAGCAGTTACAAAGTAGGCTGTTCACATATGTAAAATGAATCAACTAATCCCAGCAACACAAATGAATTAATTTCTCAACTGCAGCATGACAAGCAAACATTAAAAACAGCCAATGCTTTTGCCACAAATAACATTATTGGCTTCCACCAATCGCATACTCTTGGTATCAGCAGACAAAATCCAGTCAGGCTTACACCCATATTTAAGTTGTTATAAGATAAATAGTTATTTAAGTCACCTATACGATAATTATTACTGCAGTACCCGACCATATACAATTAAAATGAAAGCCCAGACTAAAAGAAACTTTTTGTGTGCTTGCACAGAAAAGTTGTCCATGCTTCATGGTAGATCACATCTCCTGATAAGCAACTCAGAATCCTAGAAGTCCCAACAAGCAGTCACATGGATCACTAATTTTCACTGAGAAAGGAGATCAAGAAGCTAAACCTAACACTCATCCACCTATATTTGAAGGGAAGGCCTGAAAGATTAACCGTACCTATGAGACTATCAAATATCCATATTTGATGCTACCATAAAAAGAAATTCAAATTTGAGCTCCTCTATAACTTCAGTACTGACTGATATAATTTTTGTTGCAAGCAGGTGACAAGTCTACTTGAGTAATTTTGGTTACAAGAGTATCCAGCAGAGGCATGTAGCCAATAAGGAGATTCTAGTAATTAAATCCAAGAAGCTGTATACAGGAAATATACAAGCCAACCTTGCACAATATCTCTGACAATGTTGTGCAACTTGAGGAGAAACTATAATGTGATGAACATTTAATGGGGACAACAGCCTATACACACACACACAGAAAACAGGACATGGCTACTCAAGCACAGCACTTTCCGCCATCAGAAGAGGAAAAAAAACTAAAAGCAAATTTGCCCCAATATATTTTAGCTCTTCACTCAAGATATTTGACCTTTGGAAGCATGACATAACACACCATCTTCTGACTGAAAACAGCACAAAGAAGATCCACACAGGCAAAGCATATTAAAAATTATTTGTAGAAATATTAAGGCAAGTAATGGATGATGGAACTAACAAATCTTAGAAACATTTCTAGGAAGAAAATGGACCTATATTTTGCATGGATAAGCCACACTTATTTTCAGCAACATAAATTTCAAAACCACAAAAGGATAATGAAAGGAAATCAAAGAAATAAAAGTAGAAGCTATAAGAAGGGTAATCCAGAATGGGAACCTTGAACTGGTGCTTTGCTGGCAGGAATTGAAGGTTGTTGCGGTTGTTCAGGTTCTTTATAATCAAGTGGAGGTGCAAAGTCCACCTCGCAGTCTGTCTCGATGATACTAATTGCAGAAGCAGGTTTTGTTTCCACAATATCTATGTAGTACTTTTTATTATTGTAAGCTACCATGATACTATCACCTGTAGTTAAACAGGAGAAGCTCCTTAACGTTGTCTCCAAGCTGCAGTAAAAGTAAAAGGGTTAATACCCGGCCATGCTAATGCAGCTAATCAGTTACCAAAAAAATAACATTCCATTTTACATACAAAAGCATCAATAACAAATAGATAGAGGAGCCTGCGGATATGCTAGTAAAGGTACATAAGCAAATTACTAACATGGCCTTGGGGTTTGAGATATCTAGAAAGTCTTTCGTGTGAGGCTGCAGTTTCACATATGTACCCTTAGGGAGGGTGGCATTTTTGACACGCACAATATCTCCCTCTTGTAAAAGAAGATTTTGCATCATCTAAAGACAAAAAGAAGAAAAATCAAAAGAAATCAGAAGGTACTTTTGTAGCACCATTTGTAGGTAAATTAGATCAAACAAATTAAATTAAGAGTTCTCTTAATGATGCCTACCCAGTATGGCATGTAGATCATGCCCTCTTCTGCGATAAACTCTAGAACTCCACAATGTGAAACCCGTTCGGTTGCAGCATTGCGAAGTTCAAATAACATTGGATAATCAATGTGTAAGGATGCTGCAAGAAAAAAACAAACAGAAAGATACAATCAGCCAAATAAATGAATGTTTATATTAGAATCACAGCCTGTAACATTGAGTTCAAAACATAAGGGGAAAAACAGGGAAAAGACTCAATTTACCAAGTCGATCAAGAGCAGAGGGAGGCATTATAACTGAAATAACAGAAAAGATGTTAGGTCATCAGCAGTTGATATAGCATAATAAGAAAATTGCAAAATTTGATACTGATACAGATTAATGAAGGATTTGGAGAATACATACTTTTATCACCACTCTCCAGATGGGGCTGCAGAGAGAGAAATTACAATAATTACAAGGATAAAAATGAAATAACAAACTCAAATTTTAGAATAATGGTGAAAAGTTCAGTGAACCAGATAAGACATTTTTGTCTTTTTCTTATTGTTAGGTTTCAAGAAGTAAACAGAAAAATGTAATGAAATATTCTACCAAGCTGAAATTAAAGATATCAAGAAAGAAAACTAATCTATACCAGTCAGTCACCTAAAACCTGCACATCAGTAGCATGGCAATTCGGTGGACTTAGTTGGGTTTAGATCAGGTCAAATGTGTTGTCGAAAAAGGCTTAACCCAGGCTCAACCCAGATTTGACCATGTTGGAGAATTGCAAGTCCAAAAACCAAATCAGTTGGCTTTGCATCAGATTGGGTCAACCGGGCAGAAAAATATTAATAATAGCAATAATTAATTAATTCAATTAATTAAAACAATACAGAAATAATAAATAATTTCTGTTTTACATAATTTTTTTAGAAAAAAAAAAAAAAAAAACACTAGCTAGTAGCTGACATAAAAATTTTGTCCTAAATGCCAAAGAAAATTTTATTTTATGAGATATCAATCTAATCCTCATTTTGGACAGTTTAGCAGGTAAAAGAAAATAGCAAATGAATCCCCATTTTCCTTCAAGCTGACCAACCTTGTCAACCTATCTCATCTGGATGCCTGACCTGAACCCTATTCATATTTTCATCATATCTGATTCAGGATGGCACAGATTTTATCAGGTCATTGGAAGGCCAAAATTTTTTTTTCCCCTTTTCCCCTTTTGCAAAGATTGCAAAGTCAAGAAATTGCAGAGAAGCACTACTGTCAACATGTCAATTACGTGATCCTCTCAAACAGAAAGACTTGAGTGTGCAATGAAAAGTTATTAACAAGAAGACTTGCGTCAGAAATGAAAAATTATTTGCAAATTCTTCAAGTTTCATGTTTAGCTTCATCTGACTAATGACAGCTATAAAACTTTCACGGGTCAAATGCAGGTAGAAATTCAGCAACTTTTTTAAAATTCCTGAAGATTTGAACTTCTGAAGGGATGAATAATGTGCTTCTTTGCAATGTAAATCATGTAAATGGAACTATATTTGGTTCAAATCATATTGAGAAAAGGGCATATACTAAGCTGCTATCCAAGGATATTTTGGTCTTCTGGACCAACCTTGGTAGCCCTTAACTATAAAGACAACCAGGTATATAGCAACCAATGTGCTCTGCCTCCTTTCTCTTTTGTTCTCTCATTTCCGGATTCATTTCTTCTCTTTTTTCAGTCTTCTTAATATATCTTTCAGATCTCACTAATGCTTATGCTTTTAAGGCCCTGTTAGTGCTCAAATCTGTTGCCGTGCATACAGGTGATTGTTTACTTCCATAAACACAGATTTGAGTAGAAATTGAGGAAAAATGAAGGCTTCTCAAGGGGTATCAGGTCATTGAGATCAAATGTGCTGCTTCACTAGTCTTGATATCAATGACAGATCCTCTGTGTTGTCATCATCTCTTTGCAAGAGAACTTCATTCCTCCTTTAATTCCTTAAAGAGAAGGTGCCACCTTCAATAAGCCAACCTCTTCTCCAAATAGATACCAAGAAATCTGTGCGGCAAGCTAAATGATTTGTTGCATCTGATTTGTTCTCAGTGAGTTTACACTGTTGTGATTTTTCCATGCATACAGAATTGTGAACAAGGAGGATCTGTTACTATGTTATTTTTTGCACATGATGACGGCAATGCTGAGCAATGACCATATGACAAGTATCAGTTAGACAAAGGGTCTCTACTGCAGAGTTTGTATTTATATACAGATTGATCTTGGGTGATTGGTCACACTTGCGGATTTTTCTGAGCATTATAGATGACTTCGCATCCATGTTAATTATTTATTTTTCGCATTTTACATGTCCCATGTACCAGAATTATTAGTTAATCCATTTGAAATGAATATCATTTCTAACAAGTTCAAAGGGTGAATTCCATACAAGTATTTCAATATTTTCTAAGCCAAACAAAGAAAGATGATGTCACATCCATAAGTTGGTTTCTGTGTTTTACACATCTCAAGGACCAGAATATCAGCTGATCCACTTATCATGAGCATCACTTCCATTAAGTTGAATGGAAAACACCATCTCCAATGTGCCATAAGCATACAAGAATTTTCCAAGCCCAAAAAAGGAAAAGATCATTGATCAATTCCACTCCGAATCCAGATGGTGCCAAGTATGAAGAGTAGCGAAGTTAGGATTCCCAAATCATGGCTATAGAACAGCATCGAACCAATATTAGTTCCAATGTCATGTTCCTATAACCTCAAAGCATAATTGGGATGCGGCACATAATATGTATACCTTGAAAAAGAACATGATGTTGGACCAAAAAAAGAACATGATGTTGGACCAAAACAGAACATGATGAAAATATTTGATCTCCTCTACCATTTTACAATCAAGGAGACAGGTCCATGATGTAATACCACTGTTGAAATTCTCACATGCCATGACATCCCAGAAAACAATTATTTGATAAAAAAAATACACATGGTTGGCAACTATGTCTACTGTGATTCCTGCCCCCCAATAAGTAGCTCCATTATGAAATGTTGAGTGAAACCCGGAGCATATTTGGCAAATGTTAGAAAATAGTCAACCATACAAATCAAGTGATCCTTAGACATCAACGAAAATGGCTGTGAAAAGCATAAACAGCATTCAGTGACCATGAACTTGGGATGTATAGAAAACTTAAAACTCAATAAAACCATGCGAGTTACCACAAGAAAAGAATACCAAACCTTATCAATAAAAGATGCAGAATAGCAACGGTATGTCTGCTCAAAAGAACTTCCATGATAACCAAAACCGTCAAAGAACTGCAACATTAGATAGTAATAAAGTCAAGGAGGTGGAAAATAATTGCTTAGATGTGTGTAAAAAGTTTACATATGAAAAGGAAGTAAATGCTTGTAATCAAGGTTTTAAGTACCAGAAAAACTACCAATACCAGCATCCAATTGGTATGTACATACAGTATTGGTGCGGTATGCCTAAGGCTAAAAATGGATTGGATTAAGATCGGTTATTAGTATATCCATAGAAGTACCCATGTTTTTCCAGCGGATATGAATATGGATATGGATAGTAAATGGATCCCAATTTAGCATCAATATTTGTTCTAAATGGTACAAATATGAATCAAATATTAACAATATGAACATTTGTTTTAAGTGAATATGGAAACCAGCCCGATATTACTTATATCCACATCTTTTCCATCCAAATATAGATATAAGTTGGATATTATTACGGATACAAATAAGATTTTGAGCAAAATTCAATAATGAGAACTATCAATAACATAGCTATAAAGGATGGGAATAAGATCCACCATCCAGATTGCACGTAACATATGAGTAACTAGGAAAGAATCTAATGCATAGATATTAATCTAGAATGTGGACAGACCTTGCAGGTTTTCGGGTCATCGAGCCATCAGTCCAACCGCCGGTCAATTGGTCAAATTGAGTTTGCATTAAAAATATACTTAACACATTAAAATTATTTTAAAATATACCTACAAATAAAATATAAATATATTTTCTATATCAAAGAACATGCTATAAGTGACATAGCTTCATAATCCACACTGCTCTTTAATTGTAGCCTAAATAGAAAATAGCCATGAATCCTAGAAAACTTGTGAGAAAATTATAAAATATATATGAATATGTAAAAGTTATTGATACTATTTAAATAATTTAAACAATAAATTTTTGAAAACACCATACAGAATAAAATGAAACATATTCATTTTTCATCTTCTACTAGAAAGGATTGAATTTTTATGGAAAAAACTAATTATTTAAACATCAAAACAGACTTTAAATAACTCAACTTAAGGATGTGAATAGATTTTAAATAAGTATAACTACCCATCATTTTAACGCAGGCTGAGTATTAGTATGGTGGATGATGAGCTCTAAGCTAGGTAGGAATGTATAGTTTTGATTCCAACTTGAGGAATTATTTTGGTGCATTTTTTTTCTTAGTTGAAGAGCCAGATATCTAGATCAGGATCTGGAAAATCCTTAAAATCAAGATCCGGATCCAGCAAAAATTGTAACTATGTATTCGGATCCATATCTGGATTTGATGGGATACAAAAATTTGCATCCAAATTCAATCTGAATCAGATACCGCAGGATTATATTTTACCTGTTTTCCAGCTCTAAGTATGCTGGTCCAGTACCTAGTGGTAGTATGAGTGTATCATATACCAGTTCCATACCTGTCCTATACAGCGTGGATGGTAAGAATAGTGCAGTCTAGTGCTAGAAACCTTGGTTGTGATGTTGTAGAAAATTTTAATCCAGTGTATCAATAGATCTGACGCTGAGCTTAACCACATGACCCCAATATTGCCACTCTAAGTATTATTATGAAATAAGACATCGATTTATTTATGGATGAACCATGGAAGAAGATAATACAAGTGCTACACCATATAGACCTAAGTTCTCAGCATGTATATGTGGAAACAACATTAAACACAGTTGAACTATCATCAGAATGCCAACTTGTGGACTCAGATTTACTCACTGAGAATCAAAACCTTTCCAAAGACTGTGTTATATGTAAATCTGTAACCATTTTCTTGGACTGTTTTTATGAAGAAAAAGGCAGGAACTAAAGCATTGCAACAATTAGATGGAGCAGAAATTAACAAAGATGAAGATAGAGCCAATCCTAGGGCACAATCAACAGCCAGGAAAAAATTATTTACCCAGTCCACATTCAAAAAATTGCCATTATGCAGGATGCACAAAAATTAGCTGACAAAACTACTTCAAAATATATTTTTCTATTTAATAAAACAAGAAATTCAAATGTTTCTTTGTCCTCTTCGTGCTCATGAAATTATTCTTTAGTTTCCCTTGATTTATCACTACTAGGATATTTCCCACCACATTTTAATAAGCAAGCCCAGCCCAATCCATTTGGTGTAAAAGATAAGTCCACCCAGAAACAAAATTTGAGGATGCCCATTTGCAGTAAATTTCCATGTCTCGAATTATCACCTTCAAAGACTTGACGTTTTATATTCCTACACAAGGAAATATACCAATAACATATACAAACATCTCCCTTTCAATGCATCCCCCCCCCCCCCTCCCTCCCAGAAAAAAAAAAGGGGAAAAAAATCACTCCCCCTTTTTGACGCGGGGGGCATGGGGAGGGTGGGTTGGTGGGAGAGAGAGGAGAAAGTAGGAACCCCACAGCCCACACACATGCACACATATGTAAGATAGAACAGCCATTTCACCATATTTATATCTCTCTTCTTCCCTTCTCTAATGTAATCATGAACTGCAGTGACGGGAGACAATGCATACGAACTAGGTGCTCTGTTGACCAGTTCCAGACAACAAGGTATGGCCTTCTCTTTTCATACTAAATTTAGATTGGAGAAAATGAGCTACACTAATTATTATATGATTGGTTATTTGCCCTTGTTAATAGTTTTATTTAGATTTTTTGATATCACAGAAATTATTATATGGTTGAGGGACTTAAAATATGGTCTTGTTACAAACATAAATTTTAATTTTTGAGCTTAACACTCCAACTATTTATCTTTCTATCTTTCAAGCTGTTTAAGTCTTCTTCTTAACTTAATGAGATACTCATTTTAATCTTTTTCCCATACAATTTACTAATTCAATAAGATTATTAGGCTGTTTTCTGTATAATTTAAAGTTATAAATATCTCTTTCATTTAATTAGATCTTCTTACTAATTATTCTCATCCACCTTTTTCTTTCTCCTTTTTCACCAAGTCTCACATAGTTTATTGCGTTATCTTTGTATGTACAAGTTTTTTCACAAAAATCACTATATGTGATTTCAATCAATTTATCCATGACTTATGTCTAATGTAAAGAAACCTCACTATTATTATCCCAAGTCCAGAATTTTTGGGGATGAATCACCCAATAATCAAAGATCTCTGGTTGCTAAGCATAGGAGTATGAATACTAGGACAGGCCCCAGTTCACCAAGGAACTAGGGATTTAGATATGGATCAAAAGACCTATCAAATAAATGCACGTATAATCACAAACCATGCTGGCAAGTGTTTGCTGAGTTATTAACATTTACATATAAGACATAACAAGGTTAGTTATGTGGACATGTTTGAAATTATTTTGGGTGTTAAGCTTAGAACTTTTAATCCCTTATTTTGCACTGATCTAAGAAATAGGAGTGCAGATGGACACATAATATTGTATCAATAAAAAAAATTAATAATAAAAAAAAAATGCGGGTAACTGAAAATAAGCATGGTAAAGGATGCAGCTAGGCAACCAACAAGTAAGCTTGGTGGATCTGGATAATATCTAAAAGAATTATTCTATAAGCCACAAATGATATTTTTGAACCACTATAAAATGATTCTTCCAAAGGTTATCAAAACCAAGGCAAAAACAGTACAAACTAATGGCAAGTCCTCATGACTATTTGATAGGAATCAGGATTTACGCACATATTCAAAGAAAAAATGTCATTGAGAAGCCCTAATCCTAATTTAATTTTATAAAATTTTTATTTTATTTATTATTATTTTGAAAACTTTTAATTTTATTAGAACTCAGTAAAAGAAGTTCTATTAGATTTCAAGTCATCTATTGGAATTCTGTTAGGTTATATTTTTGTTTCTCTATTTAAAGATTCCACCTGTGTGGAGAAAGACAAATCTGAATAACTGATTGAATAATTGAATTGAGTTTTGAGTTTTGAGTTTTGTTCCTTTCAAATTCTTTTCTTCTTTCTTTTCTTTTGGTTTTGCATCAATTTGGTATCAGAGCTTCAAGGTGTCTAATCTCTATTTTTTTCTTCCGATTTCATTTTTCCTTTTTCCCTCTCCGTCTCTCTTTTTCTTTCCTGAGCGCACTCTCTCTCTTCGTTCGGCGTCAAAAGAAATCGGAATCAAGCTTTGTGGAGAGCTTTGTGGAGACTTGTGCCCCCGACTGAGACATGCGCTCATGCCCCTCTTGCCGTCGACCGTCTGACCCCAGCAGACCCATCCACCGTCCATCATCGTTCGACCGGAATCCACCACTCTCTCGACGTCCCTGCCGGCTCCGACCCCCACTACGGCTTGGAGCAACCGAAGGAGAAAATCGGAGCCCATTGCCTCACCCCGTCGCCGACGACCCCGCCTCATCCCATCGCCTCCCGTCATCATCGTCGTCATCGACACCGTCTTCGCCGCCGGCTGACCGTAGAGCCCTCGCCGCAATCGGTTACAAAGCTCCTGGACCCATCGAATCGGGTGGGCAGGTCCTTCGCCGAAGTCCTCTTCTCTTCTCGCCGACCGACTGAACCTCACCACCGTCAACCCCTCTTCCCAACGTCACCAGCACAAGCTGCTTCACCCGTCGAATCGGGTGTGGAGCTTGGAACGGCCGACTGTCGTAGCAAACTCCGATGCCCCCACCACTGTTCGACCAAATCCTCGCCGGAGGCTCTTCCATCCATCACCAGTCACCGGCGTCCACCACCCTCCGTCAAAGGACCGCTTGCGGCTGCGAACCAAAAAAAAAAAAAAATAGAGAGCAGGGCCCTCCATCGTGGTCTATAAATTGCGTGTAAACAACGGTCTATAGACCGGACCAAAAAAAAAAAACAGAGAGCAGGGCCCTCCATCGCGGTCTATAAATTGCGTGTAAACAGCGGTCTATAGACCATCCGGTCTATAGACCAAAAAAAACTTGTTCTTCAACCTGCAAGCGTCACAAGAAAAGGTATGATCCCTCCATTAAATTTAATTTTTTTTAAATCTTTAGATAATTTAAAATTGCTTAGTCCCTGATTTTATCTTTTCTATATTTTTTCACATATTTGCTATTTCTTACATTAAACACTCACATATCTTACTATTATATGAACCAGAAATATGACATTAAGTTGAACTCTATAATTTTTACTGTAAGCATCATAATTAAAATTTTAAAAATATATAAAATTTTAAATTTCTTTTCTTACCATGGCTATTGGTAATTTAAAAGATGCACAAACTGCAACGAAAAAAGAACTAAAAACTATCAAAAAAATCCAAACAACCTTCCAAAAATCTTTAAACCAGATCTACCAGTCTTTATACCAACTTCACTCTGAAATTAGTGAGCTTCGTACTGCCCAAATAAATAGCAGTGTAGACATAGCAAATCTTATAGGTCAACAGATAGAACACCAGTTATCCCTCAGAGAGTCGAGAATAAGCAAACAACCTATAGAAGATAATTCTCCTAATATTCAACCTATTCATCGATCTCCTTCACAAAACCTTAAGTCTACTGGATGCCAGAGTTATGTCATATATACTAGTGAGTCTTTTCAGACATCCCTGATTTATACAACAGTCCCTTCGATTATCAACCACTTCATAAACAATTTTGAAGGTTATCATAGGATAGATGAATACGATAGAAAAGGCTATGAAGGAGAAGCATAGCCGCCAAATCCTATACTTAGGAATCCTAGGCGGTCTACTAGGTATGCACGAAATCCTGGATACTTTAGATTCCAAGGACAACAATATAAAGCATATCCGAATAAATATGAAGATTTAGAAGAACCACTAAAAGGGGTTAAAATAGAAGTTACTTCTTATGATGGTAGATTGGATCCAGAAGCCTTCTATGACTGATTATTAGATCTAGAGATCTACTTTGAGTGGTATCGCATGACAGATGTCTCTCGCATCCACTTCACAAAAATGAAACTAATAGGATCTGCCAAGCGATATTGGCAAATTGTTGAAAAAAATTTAGAGCGAGTAGGATATCCTTCTATGGTACTTTGGAAAGAAATGAAATTTAAACTGCGCGAGAAATATGTTCCCATATATTACAAAAGTCAGTTAATAGATCAATGGTACACTCTTAGATAGAAAAATACTAGCGTAACTGACTACATGACTCATTTTGAGGATCTATAGTTGAGATGTGATATATCTGAAGATTCATAAAAATTAGTTTTTAAGTTCATTAGCGGTTTGCGGAATGATCTAAAAAGAGAAGTCTTCTTATATTCACCCGATTCTATAGGAGAGGCCTATCACAAAGCACTAGAAATAGAGAAATTTCATAGAACTTCAAGTCAAAGAAAAGAAGCTACTTATTCTACTGAATCTGGACAGTCCAGGTCTATCCCTGTTAGCCATACAAGGAATGTGTCACAAGTAGCCCCTTCCCGTCCAAAACCAAATCCCACTGATATTAGGATCCGAGAATCTGTACCAAAAATATCCTAATCAGCTAGTTCGTCAAACATAGTGTCATTATTGCCATAGAAAAGATCACATAGCTGCTAGATGTTTGCGTCGTACCTTGACAATAGAACCAAAATATGAGGAAGCAATTCTAGCTGAAAATGCACTAGAAGATTTTAATTTCTTAGAATCAGCTAATTCTGAAGAAGAATATGAGAAAAAATATGAAGAGTTAGGAGATCAGGTTATGTGTTGTATAGTTACCACCCCTACAGATTCTGAAGCTTGAAAATGCACCAGTATTTTTCATACATACGCACGGTATGGGAATAAGATATATAAACTAATCATTGATGGTAGTAGTTTTATAAATATAGTATCTAAGTCTGTCTTTAATCGACTGAAACTGAAACCTCAACCTCATCCTCATAAAGTTGCCTAGGTAGATAAAACATCTCTTCCAATTAATGAATGTTGTCTAATGCCAATTAAAATAAAAGCCTATTCTACTGAGATTATGTATAATGTTTTACCTATGAAAGTAGCCAGTGTCATATTAGGTCGACCATGGATCTATGATATAGATGTCCATAATTTTGGTAGAGAAAACACTTATGTGTTTACACACAAAGATAAGAAAATTAGATTAAATCCTACTAAACCTAGTAAGTCCCGGTCTTTTAGAAAAAATAAGAATTCATCTCAACCTTCCAAACAGAAAAACTATCATATTTTAATACATAAAAAATTTGAAGAAGAAAGTTCAGAGTCTGCGATTATGTTAGCAGTCATTCCTAAATGTGAAATTAAATTAACCTCAGACATCCAATATAACCTATCTCCTAAGACTGAATAGCTATTAGAAGAATTTAAGGATGTGACTCCAAAAGAAATACCAAATGGCCTTTCTCCTTTACGAGATATTCAGCATGCTATTGATTTAGTTCCAGGATCTCAAATACCTAATCTTCCACATTATAGGTTGAATCCTAAAGAACGTGAGGAAATGAGAAAACAAGTAGATGATTTATTACAGAAAGATCATATTCGTCCTAGTCTTAGTCCATGTGCCGTACCAACCCTTTTGACATCAAAAAAAATGATACATGAAGGATGTGTGTAGATAGCAGAGCCATCAATAGGATTACTGTCAAGCATAGATTTTTCATTCCTAGGCTTGAAGATATGCTTGATCATTTAGCTGGCTCCGTAATTTATTCTAAATTTGATTTACGTAGTGGATACCATCATATTAGAATTCGATCTGAAGATGAATGAAAAACTGCTTTTAAAATCCAAGATACACTTTATAAATGGTTAGTCATGCCATTTGGGTTATCTAATGCTCCTAGTATATTTATGAGATTTATGACTGAGTTATTGAGACCTTTCATTGGTAGATTCTTGGTTGTCTATTTTGATGATATTCTAGTCTACAGTAGATCTAGAAAAGAACACCTAGGTCATCTTAGGAAAGTTTTTGTCATTCTTAGATCCGCTAGATTATATATTAATCTTAAAAAGCATCCTTCCGAATCAAGTACTGTTTTTAAAAAATGTCGTATCCTCTCAGGATATTATGGCTGATCCTGAAAATATAAAAGCAATTAGAGAATGACCTGAACCAAAATTCCTTTCTGAGGTTCGTAGTTTTCACGATCTAGCTTCTTTCTATAGACGATTTATTAGAGAGTTTAATACCATCATGGCCCTATCACAAATTGCATGAAGAAAGATGAGTTCATTGGACAACTAACGCTACTAGAGCTTCTAATGAAATAAAGCTTAGGATGACTGAGACATCTATACTGATACATCCTGACTTTTTCAAAATTTTTGAAATAGCCTGTGATGCATCAGGTATAAGAATTGGAGTTCTTAGCCAGGAGGATCATCCTATAGCCTATTTTAGTGAAAAACTTAATGAAGCTAAACAAAAATACTCTATATATGATAAAAATTTTACATTATAGTTCAAGCCCTTAGGTACTGGCGATATTATCTTTTACCTAAAGAGTTTGTTCTATATTCTGATCATTTGTCCCTTAGATATATTCAGTCCCAAAAGAAACTTAGTGCTAGGCATATTAAATGGATAGAGTTTTTTCAGGATTATACTTTTATTCTTAAACATTAAGCTGGTGTTGAGAATAGGACCACTAATGCATTAAGTAGAGTAATTACTATCCTACAATCCATGAATACCGAGGTAATTGATTTTGAACGAGTAAAAGATGATTACCAGTATTGTCCTGATTTTTCTGATATTTATCAAGAGGTTAGTCAAAAAAATCGTCAAGAATATATTGATTTTATAATTAGAGATGGTTATCTATTTAAAGGTCATCACCTTTATATACCTCGAACATCTCTACGGGATTTTCTTGTTTGGAAACTTCATGTGGGAGGATTAGCAGGTCATTTTGGACGTAATAAGACGGTAGCTATGGTTGAAGATAGATTTTACTAACCATTTCTTAAAAAAGACGTAGCTAGAATTTTATCTTTGTATCGTATATGTCAGTTAGCTAAGGCTAGAAAACAAAATATTAAATTATATACTCCTTTATCGATTCCTCATTTCCCATGGAAAGATCTTAGTATGGATTTTATTCTTGAACTACCTAGAACTGCTAGGGGACACGATTCTATCTTAGTGATTGTTGATAGATTTTCCAAGATGGCACGCTTTATTCCTTGTCACAAAACTTCTAATGCTTCTTCTGTTGCAAAGATATTCTTTAGGAAAGTTGTTAGACTTCATGAATTATCCACTTCCATAGTATCTGATCGTGATGTCAAATTTGTAAGTTATTTTTGAAAAATCCTATGAAAATTATTTGAGACCTCTTTAAAATTTTCTTTAGCTTTTCATCCCCAAATAGATGGTCAAACAGAGGTTGTAAATATAAGTTTTGATAATTTAGTTAGATGTCTAGTTGGTGATAAACTTGGGACGTGGGATTTGTCATTGCCTATCGTAGAATTCGTTTACAATAACTCAGTGAATAGGCCTACTGATAAAAGCCCTTTTGAAATTGTTTATGATTTTAATTTCCATCAACCTATTGATCTTATTTTCTTACCTATGAACAACCGTACTTATGAGTCTGCCACTTCTTTTGCTAAACACGTTAATGATATTCATACTGAAATTAGATAAAAGATTGTCATAAATATAGAAAAATATAAACTTACTGCTGATGCTCATCGTAGAAAATTGGAGTTTAACAAAGATGATTATATAATGATTCGTATTCATCCTGAACGTTATCCACGACATTCATTCAAAAAGTTACATGCTCGAGCCATCGGATCTTTTCGCATCCTTCCTAAACTTGGGCCTAATGCATACTACATAGAATTACTTTCTGATTTAAAATTTAGTCCAATTTTCAATGTTGAAGACTTGCTACCTTATCAAGGTACATTCGAGCCTCCTACTATGCATGCAGATGATAGCAAGGATCACACTCCATCTTCTCCAGTGCCGATGCTAGTTCTTTCATCCATTCCATCATCTTCGTCAGATCAAATTGAATGTATTATCATAAATAAAATTGTTTCTACTGCTGATGGAGGATTCCATCGATTCTTGATCAAATGGCACGGCCGTTCAGACTCAGATGCTATTTACATACTTGAAGAAGACTACGACATGTTGATCCAGAGATTTTAGAAGCTTACATTAATTCCTTACCAGAATCGAGTTCTTTTCGGTCAGGAGAGAATGATAAGAATCAGAATTTATGCACATACTCAAGGAGAAAGCGTCATTGAGAAGTCCTAATTCTAATTTAATTTTATGAAATTTTTATTTTATTTGTTATTTATTTGAGGACTTTTAATTTTGTTAAGTAAAAGTTCTACTGAATTTCAAGTCATCTGTTAGAATCCTATTAGGTTATACTTTTGTTTCTCTATTTAAAGGCTCCACCAGTATGGAGAAAGATGGATCTGAATAACTGATTGAATAATTAATTGAATTAAGTTTTGAGTTTTGTTCCTTTCAAATTTTTTTCTTCTTTCTTTTCTTTTGGTTTTGCATCATTATTATATTTCAATCTTCCACCTTAGATATGGTCAATGAGAAGTTATACTCACTAGAAATATATTAAGTAATCCAGCATCTTGAATATCTCGAATACAGATAGTTAGCCCAAACATGCTAAAAGTTTGCTACATCTGTAGACAGGAAGGGCATTACATTTTGCATGCAGGAATACTGGTGATTCTATAAATCCCACCCTCTCAACCTGAATCTCATGTAAATATGTATATATGGTACACAAAGTCCTAAAAAAGCAAACTCTCCTCCTATTAGGCTGAAAATTCCACTAGTAAGTGGATGAGAATAAAGTTTCTCAATGTTTTGTTGAAAGAGGGGGAAAGGCACGAATTCATTGTCTACCGTCTATTTAAAAATATTATAAGAAAATGGGAAAAAGGTACCTGAACACCCAGAAAGGTCCGTGGACCCTTAGGAACCTCAACAAAGTGACTAGCAAAGCATAAGCTTCTTGGATTTTTCAATGATGGATCCAAAGCATAAGACAAATCATGTGAAAAAGCAAGCTTAAAAGGATATGATTGTTAAGTTTGACTTGACTTCTAAAACACGATCAAAGATCTTCTACTCCCCAACATCATGCAATTAGTCATACAAACTGATCTTACAATATCTATGTAAAACACTGAGAGTACAGGCATCACAAAAAAATGACAAGGATGAGACGATGATGATGATAAAATTATCCCTCCTACCGGCAGTATGTATTCTCAAAGCCTAATGTGCACGCCCCTCAAAAGAGATGAAAAAAAGGAGCAAAGCAGGCATTGCACATGAGAATCTGTTTGATGCATTTGCATCATTTCATAATACCTTATTCCTTGCTTTCAGACTTAAGGTGTGGCAAGCCTTGAACATACTTTGTAAAGCCTAAAGACTCTAAACAGTGACTATTTGTGCAAACATTGTAAAGCAAAATCTTCAATACCAACACCATGATATTTTCAGAGAATAAAATGCATAAAACCTGACTTTAGCAAATATTTGAATTTTGACCTTCTAATCTGATCCCTCAAAAACATATTACAACATTCTTAAAAAGGAAACGGTACCACAACATGTAATGAACAATTACGAACATAAAGATCACAATGAATGATGCACCACTTTAAAAAAATATATATAATTAACACTGTAGTCAATATTATATGGATTTCAGAAGTTAAAGTTAACATTACAATAACTCCATATATAATAAAAGAAAGATGTAATAATGACAGTTTTGAGAATTGAATCAATATAACATACCATTTTGCCTAGATTCCAGCACTTCACCCACCAGTGATCCTATCATTAGGCAATTCAACACAAGTAATTAACATTAACAATTGAAATTTGAAATTTTCTGTATATTTCCCATGAAAACTTCAAACGAAAAAAAAAAGACAATGACTCATCTATAACTGCATATACCTAGTTAACTACAATTAGAAGTCTATATTGTCATGAATAAGAATCGGTCAATAAAATCTAGAGAGGCATTAGTCATAGACGATAAAAAGATAAAAATTAAAAGAATTCATGCCATAGAATATTCACATTCAAGGTAAGTTGTCTAGCAAATTTAAGGGACAGGATAATGGATGAAGGTTAGCCACCTTGCCACTTATTATTTTAAGAAATGGAAGGAATAAGAATGTTAGGTGTTTGATTCAAAAGGTTAGAACACTGGGCATTCACTAAGAGACTTCATGATTCCTTAATACATAGACAGCTATGAAGGGAAGGAAACAAAAGAAACTATTACTCAATATTTTGAACCTAAAGTTTCATATAGTTCCTTCTACCTAGCAGTGGTAGCTAAAATGGGACCCATTTCAGAAAGAAAGGTCAAGTTTAACCCTGGAGGTAGAAATAAACTAGATGAGGTGTGAACTTGACACAACCCTTACAGGACCTAGTTTGCCTTTAGGTCCAAATCTAGATAATTTAATTAGGTGGTTCGAATTAAATTTGCAACTAATTTAGGTCGCGATTTCAAATCCAAATTTATGGAAAAACCCCAACCATTTTGAACTAGTTTGGTCCTAGCCAAGTAATCTATAGTGTTCACGTCAAGTGCAGTTTTGCAAACATATGACCAACGTCATTGAAGCATTGAATCTAGGTTTGGAAGTCATATAGACAACCAATCAATCTATTTTTCTTTTTTTTCAATCTAGGTCAGGTCTAAGTTAGATCAGTTATAGTTGAATTTAGGGGTCTGGCAAACCCAACAACTGTGCAAGTACTGGGAGTTGAACTCATCATATTCCAAGGTCAAACCTCTCAGGTGGAACTAGGATATGTCTCATGGTAAACAGAACCAACTAGACAGGTTATAGTGGAAAGTGGGAAGCAAAACTGCATCACATATTGTTATTAAAAAAAAAAAAAAAAAGAAATGTTATGGGGCTGCATAAAGGAGCCTTTTATATTTATATCCCATATTCAGTGAACTGAAACAATAGATAGTTCCAATAGTGTACATTGCATGAAAAGGTGATTCAAATAGCTATCAAGATACAAGGAGTGAATCAAGGAGCAGTTTTTGTCTGTCTTCTAAAGTTTCAAAGTTTTTATAGCTAAACAAAAGCTCCCCCTCTTCCTTCCATGGAAAAAAAAAAAAAAAAAACTCAACTAGTAAGCCTATTTGTTTCTCTTGCTAGAGCAAATACTAACTTTACCCATATTTTTTTTGACACTGGAATTTCATAATGTAGTCCATGTGATCCTAAAGCCATGACCATCTTGTTGAGTTGCAATATCCTTGTATTCAAAAGCTCATGACCCTCATCGAATGCAACTTAAAATCCCCCATAATTATTAAAATACTGAAATTTAGTAATTTAGTCCATCTGACCCTAAAGCCATTACCATATTCTTGAGCTTTAATATCCTTGTATTCAAATGCTCATGACCCTCATAATGTGTAATTTGAAATCCTCATACCGAAGATAACTTTTCTATGTAGTTCAGACTGATTAAGGTGCAGTTAGATGCCTGACTAGGAAATCCCCATAAAACATCCACATCAGTGCAGTTCAGCTGTAAAGAAGGAATTGGCGAGCCTGATTGGCCCCGTAATCCCAAGAGGATAGCCAAAATCTATTTAAGATGGCAATCCTCAGTGCCTGAAACCCATGAGGTAGCAGGATTGATCAGACAACTTGGTTTTCCAAATTTCTTCCTTCCCTTGGCTCCTCTCTTCATCTTATCCCCTCCTTGTAGTGATATTCACCATGGAAGCCAAGCATGGAAACAGGCCCTTAATGAACTTCATAGCTAATATTACCATTCTATAATATCTGGATGTGTTCACAGCACCATATTTTATCATGTCTCAAAGAAGAAATGCACTCATTGCTATTTATCACCTATCAAATCCCAATCCTCATTGATGCATCAGAGAAAACAATTTATAAAACTAAAGACTCCATTTTTCAGCTATTAAATTTTTAGTTTTCTTTGTGATCTTCTGAGATCATCAGTATATTTATTGTTGAGGTGTCTGCTAGGGTTCTCGATCTCGGATGGTTCTCAGGAAGAGTTCTTGATAATGATCCAACAATCATTCCCCTGCCCACGAAGGTGTTGCGGGATCACACTGACGACATGAGTTTAAAGTTACTTTATGCAATTGGCCAGGAGGAGCATAAACCGACAACAATATCAGTAATCAGCCAACTAGAAGCTTGGAATTTGACCGACCTACTAGCTACAATAATCATAACCAATAGCTTGAGATACCAGAGGTCATGGATGCGGTTATGATGCATGAAAGACATATTCTAGACAAAGGAGTCTAAATCTACGAGTAACAGGAAAGAGACTCTCCTCTATATAAGAAGAGGTGAGAGGGGGACCAGGGGGGTAAGCTTTTTCTTATAAAGCAAACACAACTTTCTCTCTCATTTCTCCAGTGGTTTCTTCTTTCCACTGTGCTCTATCCCCCGACTAACTTCGTCATCCGAGGGTCCCCCGCCGGACATTCTCCGGCAAGTGGACTTTTCTGCAGGTGTAGTTGCCCCTAAGTTAGAGAACCACCTTCTCGGCACCTGACCGACCTCCAACCACATTTTCTACCGCGGTTTAGCAGCAGCATTTACCATCCACAGACGCAAATACAAAGCATCCTGCCGAGACCAATATATGTCGAGTCTTGGCATCAGCATGATGTTAGGCATTAACACTTCAAAATCTAACAAGATGATGAAAAAATTCAACCATGAACACGTTATCTATCCAAAAGAAGAGAGTCTGGGCGTGATCAAACAGCCTAAAATGCACGCGAAAAGCATCGGGACAGAGATTTTTTTTGGGCAAAAATATAAACCCTAAACATGGTATAAAACGTCGCAGTGATTAGCAGTTCATTTAAAGTAACGAATTTTCAATATTCCAAACGGAAGAAAAAAAAAAAAAGAAACGGCAAGCTTAGAATTAGGAAAAAAAACCAGCAATTCCAATGCATCGAAGAACAAAAAGGACGAAAAATCAACAATTCATCGTCTTGATAACTTTATGTGTATAAGATCGAAGGGAGACATAAATTGAAGACAATAATATGGGGGGCAGAAGAGATAGTACCGCTCGTGAGAGAGGATCGCGTCCAGGCTCTGCGAACACGGCACGGAAGCCAATAAACTAGAAGCGTGGCCCCGGGGGAGGAGAGAGGGTGGGAGGGGTTTGGGGAATTTTTGACGATCGGTGGGAGTCTGGGAGAAGCAGGAGGCCAGGACGGACATAAAAGCCTGCTGGGCTTGAGCTTTCTCGAGCAGGACCCGGTTCACAGCCAGAAGCCGTCCGCCGGTGCCAGCGGATTGGGCTTCTTCTGGCTCTGGGTTCAATCCGGACACGGACCAGATAAACAAGCGATCTATGAGCGTGAGATGCTCGAGTGTGATCTTTGAAATATATACGATTGGTTACCGAAAACAGCTGATGTGCATACCTATATAAATCTCCCCTAAGAGACTCTGACAAGTGCTTTTAAGCTATTTTATTTTCTTCGTGCCGCTCTCGTAACATCTCTACTATTTTCTAAAGGTTGGATCTAACTTAGATATTCGGTAAGTGGACTTTCTTTGTTTATCGTATTTTAGGTTGAAGCGTGCGCATCAAGATCACCATCTAAGCATCCTTTTCACCTCAAAGACACGTAGCAACCTTCAAGCCAACCTCTTCGATTGGGATGGTAAATCAGCTAACCTCTCAAGCAAGCATCAGAATGATTAACTGAGGACCATCGTCGCTTATGATTGATAAAAAAATAATAACAATAAATTAATTAAAAAAAAAGGTGCAAGGATATTGCCATGCTATGCATTATATACTGAATAAACTCTCTATCTTTATATATATAGGATCCATGTTTGATCGCTCATAACCAATGCATTACAATGATAGGTTTGGGCGGACAGGTTTCCATCAGAGTAGATCTTGATCCTTAGTTTTTCTTACAGAATTGTTCTTTGATAGGGATGGCAACGAGTAGGATTTAGGTAGGATATTACACTATCCATCCCTAATCTCAAACTTAATATCTTATATCCAAATCCTATCCGATATCAAATCGAATAAGAAAAGAGATGCCCATCTCTATATCTAATCAATTCGGAGATACCCACGAATAATCCATCTTTTCATGCCCAACCCATACACATTCATATCCAAAAAAATAAACAACCAAAATAATTTTTAAGTAAAGATGGAAGTGCATTATTTTTAAATAAAATAAGATTATCTTTATTAAAATTTATTTAAAAAGATAAATAATTTAAAATTATAATATTTAAAAAATATAAAAATATTAATTATTTTTATTTTATAATAAAAATATTAAGTGAAAAAGAAGCTTGAGAAGATAATGAGAATGAAGAAAAAAAAATAAATACAATTCAATAATTGATGAAACTAATATAATTATCACATTAACTATAAATTAAATATACATACATACATACATACATACATATATATATATATATATATATATACATACATACATATATACATACATACATACATACATACATACATACATACATACATACATACATACATATATATATATATATATATATATATATATATATATATATATATATATATATATATATATATATATATATATATATATATATATATATTCGGGTATGAATTTGGGTATGGGTTTGGATATTATCTATATCCGTAAATTTGAATCGAGATCGAGTTCGGATTTGAAAAGAAAATAGCACTATCCATATCCTATCCATATCCATGCTATAGTTTTCAGGTTTTCTTCAAATCCGAACCCAAATCCGATCAAACCATATTTTTTAGATTTAGGTAGGATGCATATCCATCGGGTCGCCATCCCTATTCTTTGATCCCTATCCATCAATAGGTTGACTAGTTTAGGTTATATGTAGGTTGGTCTATCCTTACAATTACAATAATAACATGATAGCTGAAAGATGGATTTTGCTACCTTACTTATCGCTCATTCAAACAGTGTTGGTTGTTTTACCGATCAAACCCATGGTACAACATATTTTTCTAGGAGGGCAACAGAGCACGTATGAGTTTTTTTTTTCTTTTTCTTTTGCCAGTAACTAACTTCCAAATGAATTCAATAGAGGCCAAAGCTTCACAATGATTTAAAATTGGCTCGTATAAATTTGAATTTTCTTCTTTGTCCTCAATCAAGCTATATGCATGGCACCAGGAGGGAAAGATGTGGATGGACATATCAACAAATTTTGTGCTTCACTGCCATCAAGACCATTTATATCATAGTTTCTTTTAAATGCACAATTAAGAAAAACAGTAGGAGAGTGAAAGGGTAAAATTGAACATGTGTTGCAAAACATGCACATAATAGAAAACATGTTGTAGTGCAAGGATGGGTTTATCCTAATTATAATCCTAATCCCAATCTTAGCCTAACAATATATAAAGTGACTTAGTTTCCCAACTTTGCAGTTCCAATGATAAACCTAATTTCTCAACCTTTCAATTCCCCATAACATCCTTATTAAATTTTTCTCATAAAGGCTTAAACCATGATAAACTTTTACAAAAAAGGAAACCTAACATTGCCATGCCCAAGGATAGGGTTGTAAATGGATCGGATCGGACCGGATTATGAGTGATCCTGATCCGACTTGGTTCCTTGATCGGATTCTAATGTTGAATCTAGACCCAACCCAATTGAAAATCTGGTCGGATCAGGTCGGATCCATGATCAAAAAGTTTGCCTCAATTGATCATTTGGGTCGGATTAGATTCATGTATAACCTAATTCCAATCTAAAAATTTTAGATTCGTTTCGAATTCAAATTTTAATAAGACCCAGTTCGTATGATAAATTAACATATGTAAAGTTTATAACAAAATAAAATAAACATTACTTTACCTTGGCTCTTAATTTATAAACAATTTTTCAAAATCTCATAGTCAAATTAAGTAAAACTTTTAAAAAATAATAATGCTATAAGAGCAATTGGAATTCTAATTTTACTCTATTTACTTTATAGTTTATATGTTGGATTTAATATTGAATTTGAGCCGGGTTAGGTTGGATCTAAATTCAGACCCGACCTAGAATATTGAATGGATCCAATTTTAGAACTCGATCCAGCTCCATGGGTCCTTTAAAATAGGTCGAATTAGGTCTAAGCGGGTCGGGATGGATCAGATCATAGGTTAACCCAACCCATTTACAGCCTTACCCAAGGAGTTTATGGAACGAACTCTCCTTGATTTAGAATTTCTATAATTATAAGTATAATAAAATAGTATACCTTCCAAAATTCCTATACATAGAAATTCATTGGTCATAGCAAAACCTAAGCTTATCTACATTAAGGACAAGACATACCATAAATCTTAAACAATTTTATGAGTACCGTATATTAGCATCCAATCAATGGTAAAATCATTTTAAATTTATTCTACATCAAAAATCATAGGAGGAGGTGAGCTTTACGGGCTCAGTAAGTTATCAATCATCTTTAAAAGATCAAGCATAATTACTTTTCAAAGTATAACAATTTAACAATAATATACATCAAGATAATTTTATTTCAAAATATGTCATGCACATCAGTAAAAGTCAAAAATCCTTTCTTAGTCTTCGATGATAATGACCACGATCAGTCCTGCGATAAAGCCGATAAAAGACTAGTCTCTGAATAAAAATCATCAGATCCATTGGCATGCTACTAGTGATCAACTGCATTGACTAAGTTCAGAAAAAAAACTAACTCTAATTTCCATGGCCACGATTTATCCCATGATAAAATAAAAAGATTAGTCCTGAATGACGAACACTCGATCCATCAGCATGCTACCAGTGATTAGCCTTACTAGCTAGACCTAGAAAAACTAACTCGGCTAGCGATCAACCCCAACTGGCTAAGCCCAGAAGAAACATGCTTCTGACGTGTAGCCAGCGATCAATCCCATTAGCTAGACCCAAATCATAGTCTAACTATAGAGTTTTTCTCATACTTTTGTCATAACAAAATTTTCATAAATAAAAATACTTATCTTATAATAATATCAACTTAATTTTCATATAATTCAAAAGAGTAATGGAAATAAGTTTTATTCTAGATTTCATGCATCGATGAACAAATATATTTTCTTTTCAGAGATCATGCAATTTTAAGAAAAATCATCTTTTTCAAAATTATAATATGTAAAAGTATCATCATGCATGACTTAATTTTTCTCAATTATCTTTCATAAATAAATCCATAATTTTAAAATTTAATAATTTTTAAATATTTTATATATAAGAATCTAATTTTTAAATATATAAATATATATAAATAAATTCAGAGATAAGAGAAAACTTATCTTAATCGGATCCAAAATTCTACAGTCTTTTCAGCTCGATCTCTAAATTTGATATTCTTTCAATAATGAAGGCTCTAGTATAAGTAGATAATAAGGTCTATCTGAAGGAACCAGATCTAGAATTTTAGGACTAGATCTTAAAATTTTTTCTAGATCAGTAGTAGAAGACTCAAAATTAATCTAATTAATTTTAAACATCAGATAATTCCTAGATCTAAGACCATATTATATGATTATTGTATGGCATTTAAATCTAAAATAAAAAATAAATAAAAAGAAAAGATTAATCACATCAACCTAGATCTACACTACATCTCATGCATGTATGAAAAAAAAATAGATCAGATCTATTAGCTGAGCGAGTTAGATGTTCTAACTCACTGATCCAGACTTGAAGATAAAGTTGCAAGCCATACACATGTTCGGCCTCTAAAATTCGTCTACACGAGCCCACGATCACGATCAAAAATCTAGATGCTGGAAATCAGCACAATATGTTAGTACTACACTGATCTTTCTTCGATGGTTAATCAGATGCCTTCTTTCTTCTAGATTGGATTCTTCCAAAGAGGAAAAGGAGGAGAAGAGGTTTTAGATGCAAGACACTTTCAGAAAATCCAAGGAAGAAGGAAGGGAACAGATGAACACAGCAACCCTAAAAAATGACCCTCTTCTTCTTCTCTTTGCTCTCAACTAAACACCTAGTCTTATGTCTATTGAATCTCAATGCCCAGAGGTTCTCTCTTCCTGATTTTCACACACCACAAAGTCCTCGCAAAGGTCTATAACCCACAAAAATTTTAAACCAAAATTCATTCAAAATATATAGAAAAAGAAGAGTTCTTGTTTAGATCAAATACTAGACAAGGAAAGATCAAACAGGACAAGTCAAGTGGTGCCCAACTCTTGGGTGCCCCCCTCCATAATTTTTGGCATGTACCAGCAAGAAAAGGTGCACAAAAAAAAGGTTTCTCACATGGAATAAGAGAGAAATTAATCAGAAGAGGGGGTGACACCTCTTGGAAAGAGTTTGGGTTTGTTAGGATTCTATCTCATAGAATCCAATATCAAAACAAACTCCTTTGACTTGGTCTTCTACCCAATTACCATATGAGAAAGAGAGGGAGAGAGGGGGCATACGTGAAGATGAGGAAGAAAATAATTTTTCATGAAAAATGCCAAAAAAATAGTCATTAGGGGCATTGGGACTAAGGTGGTGCAAGAAAGAATCCTAGTCTTACTAGGATTCTATTTATGACTTGGTCAAAGTGATTTCTTAAACCAAATTAAACCAAAACTAACTCAATCAAATTAAATTAGATTCTAACCCAATTTATAGTTCAATTAAATTAGATTAAATCAAATTTAATTTTAATTTAATTTTTTAATTAAATTAAAAAATTGGGTTGATCTAAGTCCTAGTTAGATTAGGACTAGTTTTTTCTTACACTTGACTTATCCAATAAGTCAATTGAACTTGATCCAATTAAATCTAAACTAAATCTAATTAAATCATATTTAATTAAACTTAATCTCAGTTCTTTGGCTTAATCAAATTAAGCCAATTAGCAATCAAATTGCTAATCAATCCTCCTGCAATACTTGCATTAGGTTAAACATCAATCGTATTGATCGTTTAACCCTAGAACAATTCTCAATCGTTAATCAACCATCCGATCAGATCATGAGCTCTTACGTGTATGACTTCATAGATCCAAACCTAAGCCGATAGCATAGAAATAAATTTCTATATCAATTGAAGTGACCATCTAGGAATGATACCCGACGATTAGATATATATGTGACATTATTGATGTCTCCTGAAAGTCGTTCGTGCCAGCCTGATCGGAATAGCACGGAAGGTTCAGCATGTTAGATATATGTGCCCTAGAAGCCAGAATTGGCTGACACTTGTAATACACTTCTAGGGGCAAAATTATAATTTTGACTATAATTAATAAAATGGGTTATTTTCTATCACATATGTGTATTTAGTGTCTGTGATACATCCTTTGAGTTAATGGTAATGATAATTCATATTTTCAAGAGTTGAAAATTTAAGACATGAATAATCATTATTAACTCATAAAATGCTCCCGACCATAGGATCATCACGAGGATGGTGATTGATCCGGAAGGTTGGTGTACAATCGCTTCTCTTTAGTAGATGAGTCTTGAGTCTACGGTGTGGAGACACCGGAGCGAGAGTACAGGTACTCGTTAGAGAACGAGGGCACTGAGCGTGACCACCTCGAGTAGTCATTAGGGAAGTCTACCTTCTCGTCAATGACTGACTCGATGCTGCAGTAGTGTGTCTGGTTCTTTGACCTGAGGATGCATCGGCAGTTCACCTTGAGGGTGTTATAGTTTGACTACACCATTACTCGGTCTCCTAGCCATATGGAACCCTGAGGTGTATGTTGGCTATAGCATGTTCATTGTAGGAACTGGATTGCATCAAGATGGAATCTATCTACCTCGGTGGTAGAGGAGCAGCCCTATGATGATCATGAGAATCAAGTCCAGAAGCCCATGGCCATGGTAGAGTGAAATAATAGAAAGAGTTTCTATTTAGATTTTCACATTGGACTCGAATCGAATGATTACATCATATGACAGAGACTAGGGTTTGACGAGTTCACCTTAACCCTAATCTGATCGGGGCTCAAGATAGAAGAACTTAATCACACAGGTAGCTGCACCAAGAGGTTCGCATTCAGCTCTGATGGGTTGCCACCATATACTGCTAGGTGTCACTGGTGGATTTTGGGAGCAATTAGAATGATTTAGATGATCGATCATTCTAGCTGTTCGAATCAGAAGAGTTCTGATCCATCGAAAGGAGTTTCGATGATGTCGATGATAGAGATCATGACATATCCCATTACCATACAGAACTGAACCTAACTGGGTCACACAAACAAGGGTTTGAATCTGGTGATCATCAATTGAACTGATCTAGTTCAATTGATCTGAATGAGATTCAATTAGGTTCAAGAAAAATCGTGCTAGCACTCGATTGAACCTAACGTTCTTCTTTTACTATCATAAATAAGTTGTCCTGACTGAGCCAAAGGAGTTTGTGCTCAATCAGAGGCCTTCATATGGTCTGACTGGAGGTTGTCCAAGTCAGAAAAGGTTGTCTTATTTTGTAAGACATTACCTGCCATTTTTGGTCACCTGCCATTTCTTGTTCTTTGACTTTGGTCAAAAGTCTACCTTTGACTGGTCAAACGTTGACCATTGACACTTTGACTTTTGACCACATGTCATGCACCTATTGGAGAGCTGGTGGGGGCCTTGTCCCCCTGCCAGAACCTGGCAAGGAGAAGGGCGCACGCCAAGGGTGGCGTGTGAGCCCAAGTTGGAGGCGCCTAGGAGTCCTTGTTGGACAAGGACTCCATCTCCCTTTTTGGATTCCAATTAGAGTTCTCCTAAGAATCCAAGTTTGACTGGTCTTAGGCACCCTCTAAGGAGGAATCCAGGGGACTCTATTCCACCAATCAGATTTAGATCTGATTTCACAAAGGGTTGTGATTGGTTGGGAAGAAGAGGAGTTGGATCACAAGTTAGTCTATAAATAAGACCCTGCGCCCAACTCAAATTCCAATGCAATTAGATTCCCACGCCCCAAGGCTGCCTCTCCCCTCCTTCTCCATGCCAAGTCTCTTCTCCCCTTGCTCTCCACGTCCAAAAGTAGTTTTGGACTTTGGTTGGTGCGATTCAGATCAAAGAAAGGCGATCAAAAGCAAGAAGGCTGCGCTGCTGCAAAGGACGACTGCTGATCTTCAAAAGAGTTTTGAAGATCCTCCAGATCAGATCCAGATCTGATTTTTGGAGGTGTGATAGAGAAGAAGAGGATCTCCAGATCCAACCTGAGTGGATACCGGTAGAGGCCAGGCGCTTGCGTGGCTAGATCCAGAACCTTCCGCTGCAATCAGGATCATCAACAGGGTAATAGGATTACCCAAATCAAGGTAAATTAAATTTGATTTAATTTATCTTATTTTATTTTATTTATTAAAATAATAAGAATTAGATCTAAAACATATCAAGATCTGATTGAGATCAAGAGAAAAATTTTTGAAATATATCTCTTGATCTGATCAGATCTGAACGAACCTGGACCGGGAAATCAGGATTTCCCTTCAACTGGTATCAGAGCCATGGTTCTAAATTATTTAGATCTAATTTTAAATTTTATTTTAATTAAAAATAAATGATTTTCAGATGTCACATGAGATGTGATCAGATCTGAAATCAGAAAAAATTAAAATTAAATGATTTGGATCTAAGATTATGAAGATATGCATGACTAGTTCTAGAATAGAATAGTTCTATAGAATAGTTTTGCATGTTTTTGATTTAATCTGATTAAATCATATTTTAGATCCTTTTATTTACTATTTTTTGATATTATAAGTATTATAATAACATCTAAAAAATAGCAAATAAAAATTATTTAATTTTAAATATCATATGAGATATGATTGATGCATGTCTAGACTAGTTGTAGAATAGTTCTACATAATTGTCTAGATTAGAATTTATTTTGATTAGATCAATTTAAATCTAATTTTTTAGATTATTATGAGATAATTTAGATCTAAAAATATGCATGAATTGATACATGAGATGTATGCAAAATATGCCATGATTAGATCTAAATTTGTATATGAGATATATGATATAGATCTAATAACTGTTTTGTAGTATTTACATGTTCCTGATTAAGGCGTTCCTCTTGGCCGTCCGGTCATAAGAACGAAGAAGGGTTTAAAGGCCCTCTCTTCCCATTCGATGGGGTGTTCTTATGATGTGTAGGGGTGCTGCGTGTTCGTCCTTAATCAGAAACCCAAAACTTACTTTCTGCAAAACCCTAGATCCTGAAACCCTAGGATTTATTGTGCATATTTTGTTTATGAACCCTACTTAATTAAGAATTAAGTTTATGGAATATTAATTAGGTCTAAAATTGAGAATTTCAGATCTAAGACATATTCATAATACTGGGTTCGGGCTTGGGTAGCTCAATTAGGTCTAAGCGGTTGATCAAACCGAATCAAGAGTTGGTTAGATGGGATCAACAATGCTTAAATTGACCAGCCTAATAGGATTAAGTCTGGGTCAAGATCGAGTCACGATCAAGCAAGACCTAATTAGGCTCAGAGGTTAGAGTCTGGATTGTAGGCTAACCCAATTGGTTCTGACTCAACAATTTGGTGTCTAAGGTAAGTTTGGCACATACGACCGACTGGATTTTTAATTGGAAGCTACTCGACCTGAATGCGTTCTTGTGCGAGTTAATGGCATATTCCTTCCACCGGATCTCACTTACCTGGCCATATCTGTTGACACAGTTCTGATCTGAGGTGGTCAATAATCCGAGCTAACCCATGCCACTAGGTTAGTCATAATTGTTATGACTAAGCCAAGTCTAGTTTAATGAGACCTGAATCAATTCTCCCTAAGAAAAGATTAAGTCTGAGGTCTTCCACCATTGTAGATGTGCGGGCCCTTCCCGGGGTTGATTGTTCTCGGCTGGATACAGTGGCTCAGTTGCACCGGAAGATGCAACCATGTCTATTAGGCATTGGATGCTATGGGCTGGAGGATGAGTTGGGCTCAATATTTTGGATACGGTGAGAGACTCAATTAGGAACCCAGTCTATGCAAATGGTGGGTCTGACTTAACTAAGGAGTGGATCAATATTCCGGATACGGTGAGATTCATGAATTAGAGACCAAGTTTGGGTGCACCATGATTAGAGAATCATTGAACAAGAGTTGTTCACTCATTGGCTAACCCATCACCAATAACTGTTAGGTGAGGTGATGAGTCAGTTGGTGAGACCGCACCACCCACTAGAAATCATTAATCATGGAGATTTTTCGCATCTCTACAGAGGGAGTGTAGGGATCCGAGAAAATAGTGGGAGCTAATTTGTTTAAAAATAAAATCCCTAAATAAATTGGTCAAGTCAAAATTACAGTATCTAACTAGAATCTTTGACTCTCTACAGGAAAAATGTCTGCGTCCAACCCACATTGGCACGTATCCTGGACACACATAGACTGACTGGACCCAATTATAAAGATTGGCTCAGGAACTACAAAATTATTTTGGGTTCAGAGAAGTTAACCATGTTTTGGACCAGGACCCTCCCACCTTACCAGCCTCGTCCATCCACTGAACAGAGAGCGTCTCTGGAAAAATGGATTGACGAAGATAATAAGGCCAGATATTACATGTTGGGCTCGATGTCTGATGAGCTCCAGCGCCAACATGAAGATATCGGGACTGCTCGCCAAATGTTGGCTCACCTGCAGGAGATGTTTGGTGAACAGAGTCGCGCAGCCAAATATCAAGTCACAAAATGACTTTTTAAGGCTAAGATGCGTGATGGGCAGTCAGTCCAAGATCACTGTCTGACAATGATCAAGGACATGGAAGAGCTTGAGAAGCTCGGTGTGAAGTTGGACTTGGACTCTGCAGAATGATATTATTCTGCAATCCTTGACTGATGCATATGGGCAATTCATCATGAATTACCACATGCATAAACTTCAAAATTCCTTGGCCGAAGTTAATGAATATGCTGGTTACCGCTGAGCTTTCTATGAAAGGTTCTAAAGGCTCAGTTCTTGCTATGGAACGGACTTCTTCCAAAAGAAAGTCTTATGGAAAGAAAAAGAAGTCTGTGAAAAAGCAAAAGGTGGAAGGATCAAAGAAGAAGAAGGCAGAACCGAAGAAGAAAAGGTCGATGGCAAAGGAAAGTGTTTCCATTGCAACAGCGACGGCCATTGGAAGCGGAACTGCCCTACTTACCTGGCCACCCTGAAGAACAAGAAGGAAGGTCCTTCTGGAGGTATGCTCGTTATTGAGTCTAACCTTACGGTTTCTTCTGCATCCAGTTGGGTGCTTGACTCTGGTTCTAGTGCTCATCTGTGCACTTCCATGCAGGGTCTTGAGGATAGCAGGAGGCTGAGGGATGGAGACATGATCCTACGCATCGTCGGTAATGGAGCAAGAGTTGCTGCAGTAGCCGTGGGAACATACCCTCTTCGATTACCATCTGGTTTAGACTTAGTTTTAAAAGACTGTTATTATGTGCCTGCAGCTAGCAGGAATTTGATTTCTGTTTCATGCTTAGCACAAGAAGGTTATGTGATTCACCTTCTTTAAGGACCATTGTAACATTCTTTATGAAAGAAATAAAATTGCAAATGGTTTCCTTATTAATGGTCTTTATCAGTTACATATTGATGTACCTGTTTCTAACTATCGAGCAAAACGTGAATGCCAAACGACCTAGGGATAGTCCAAACGACAGATATCTATGGCACCTGAGATTAGGTCATATAGCAGAAGATAGGATTAACAAATTGGAGAAAAATGGGCTATTGAGTCCATTGACTTTTGAGTCATATCCAACTTGTGAATCTTGTCTTCAAGGCAAAATGACTAAACTCCCTTTTTTGTTGGACATGGGGAGAGGGCCACAGATCTCCTTGCCCTAGTACATACTGATGTGTGCGGCCCATTTGATGTGCCGGCTAGAGGCAATTTTGTCTACTTCATTACCTTTACCGATGATCTGTCTAGGTATGGGTATGTGTATCTTATGAGACACAAGTCTGAAGCCTTTGAAAAGTTCAAAGAATTCAGACATGAAGTAGAAAAATAAACTGGAAAACCCATTAAGGTTCTTCGATCAGATCGAGGAGGTGAATACCTTAGCCGGGAATTCCTAGACTATCTTAAGGAAAATGGCATAGTCTCTCAATGGACTCCACCAGGAACACCTCAACTCAACGGGGTTTCAGAGAACGGAGAAATCGGACTCTATTGGATATGGTTCGATCCATGATGAGCTTCACAGACCTCCCTGATTTTCTTTGGGGACATTCATTATTAACTTCAATCTATCTACTGAATAGGGTTCCCTCTAAAACCGTTCCTACCACACACCGTATGAGATATGGCACGGTAAGAAACCAAGTCTGAGTCATCTCAGAATTTGGGGTTGTCCGGCTCATGTCAAAAGACAACAAGCGGACAAGTTAGAGTTTAGGTCCTTTAGAGCTCGATTCATAGGATATCCTAAAGAGTCATTAGGATACTATTTCTACATTCCAGAAGACCACAATGTGATTGTGAGTCGACATGCCATCTTTCTTGAAAAATAGTTTATTCAAGATAGCGGCATTGGAAAGCAGATTAAGCTTGATGAGAAAGTCTCACAAGCAGAAACGAGCTAAGGACCAATTGGAACCAAATCAGGTTGAGCCAATAAGAACACTACCTCCTCCACCTCGTAGATCGGAAAGAGTTTTCCGTCCCCCTGAAAGATACTTAGGTATTATTTCAGAGGAGTAGAGAAAATGTTCCTCATAGGTAATGGTGCTCATGGTGATGATCCCAAAACCTACAACGAGGCGATATCAGATATCGACTCCGAGAAATGGCTAGAGGCAATGAAGTCAGAAATTGACTCGATGCACTCAAACCAAGTCTGGACCTTGGTAGATCCACCAGAAGGTATAGTACCTATTGGGTGTAAATGGATCTTCAAGAGAAAGATTGGTGCAGATGGGAAATGTGGAGACATTCAAGGCTAGACTAGTGGCAAAAGGTTATAGTCAACGCGAAGGCATTGACTATCAGGATACCTTTTTCCCAGTAGCTATGCTAAAATCCATCCGCACATTGCTTGCCTGTTGCAGCCTATTTCGATTATGAAATATGGCAAATGGACGTGAAAACGGCATTCTTAAATGGATATCTTGAGGAAGATATCTATATGGAACAGCCGCTAGGTTTCACATCCAGTGATACTGATCACAAGGTTTGCAAGCTGCAAAGGTCCATATATGGACTTAAGCAAGCATCTCGGAGCTGGAACACTCATTTCAATGATGTGATCAAAAAGTTTGGTTTCATCAAAAATGAAGAGGAACCATGTGTTTTCAAAAAGGGTCAGTGGGAGCGCTGTTGTCTTCCTCGTATTGTACGTGGATGACATCCTCCTTATTGGGAATGATATTCCCATGTTGACATCAGTCAAATGTGGTTGTCCAAGGAATTCTCCATGAAAGACCTAGGTGAAGCATCCTTTATTCTAGGAATTAAGGTCTATAGGGATAGACCGAATAGGATGCTAGGACTTTCACAGAAGATGTACATAGAGGAAGTACTAAAGAGGTTTAGTATGGAAAACTCTAAGAGGGGATTAATACCCTTCAGACATGGTATTCATCTTTCCAAGAAGATGTGCCCCAGCACACCTGAGGAAATAGAACGCATGAGCAAGATCCCTTATGCTTCTGCAATAGGGAGCCTCATGTATGCCATGCTATGTACACGACCTGATATAGCCCATGCTGTGAGTGTCACAAGCAGATATCAGTCAAATCCAGGTGAAGAACACTGGACTTCTGTGAAATGTATCCTTAAGTACTTGAGAAGAACTAAGGATATGATGTTGGTCTTTGGTAACGGAGAACTCCAAGTCCAGGGATACACAGACTCGGATTTCATGTCGATATAGATGATCGAAAGTCGACATCTGGCAAAACTGTTTGTGCTGGAAGAGTTCCTAAGCAAACGGTGATACCATCTCATCCGCGATTACCTTGAGAAAGGTTACGTTGAGGTCAAGAGAGTCAACTCCGCAGATAATGTGGCAGACCCACTTACAAAGCCGTTGGGCCAGCAGAAGATCGAAGCCCACCTTGAGAAGATGGGACTTAGACTTGTAGCCAATTGGCTTTAGGACAAGTGGGAGATTGTTAGATATATGTGCCCTAGAAGCCAGAATTGGCTGACACTTGTAATACACTTCTAGGGGCAAAATTATAATTTTGACTATAATCAATAAAATGGGTTATTTTCTATCACATATGTGTATTTAGTGTCTGTGATACATCCTTTGAGTTAATGGTAATGATAATTCATATTTTCAAGAGTTGAAAATTTAAGACATGAATAATCATTATTAACTCATAAAATGCTCCCGACCATAGGATCATCACGAGGATGGTGATTGATCCGGAAGGTTGGTGTACAATCGCTTCTCTTTAGTAGATGAGTCTTGAGTCTACGGTGTGGAGACACCGGAGCGAGAGTACAGGTACTCGTTAGAGAACGAGGGCACTGAGCGTGACCACCTCGAGTAGTCATTAGGAAGTCTACCTTCTCGTCAATGACTGACTCGATGCTGCAGTAGTGTGTCTGGTTCTTTGACCTGAGGATGCATCGGCAGTTCACCTTGAGGGTGTTATAGTTTGACTACACCATTACTCGGTCTCCTAGCCATATGGAACCCTGAGGTGTATGTTGGCTATAGCATGTTCATTGTAGGAACTGGATTGCATCAAGATGGAATCTATCTACCTCGGTGGTAGAGGAGCAGCCCTATGATGATCATGAGAATCAAGTCCAGAAGCCCATGGCCATGGCAGAGTGAAATAATAGAAAGAGTTTCTATTTAGATTTTCACATTGGACTTCGAATCGAATGATTACATCATATGACAGAGACTAGGGTTTGACGAGTTCACCTTAACCCTAATCTGATCGGGGCTCAAGATAGAAGAACTTAATCACACAGGTAGCTGCACCAAGAGGTTCGCATTCAGCTCTGATGGGTTGCCACCATATACTGCTAGGTGTCACTGGTGGATTTTGGGAGCAATTAGAATGATTTAGATGATCGATCATTCTAGCTGTTCGAATCAGAAGAGTTCTGATCCATCGAAAGGAGTTTCGATGATGTCGATGATAGAGATCATGACATATCCCATTACCATACAGAACTGAACCTAACTGGGTCACACAAACAAGGGTTTGAATCTGGTGATCATCAATTGAACTGATCCTAGTTCAATTGATCTGAATGAGATTCAATTAGGTTCAAGAAAAATCGTGCTAGCACTCGATTGAACCTAACGTTCTTCTTTTACTATCATAAATAAGTTGTCCTGACTGAGCCAAAGGAGTTTGTGCTCAATCAGAGGCCTTCATATGGTCTGACTGGAGGTTGTCCAAGTCAGAAAAGGTTGTCTTATTTTGTAAGACATTTTTGGTCACCTGCCATTTCTTGTTCTTTGACTTTGGTCAAAAGTCTACCTTTGACTGGTCAAACGTTGACCATTGACACTTTGACTTTTGACCACATGTCATGCACCTATTGGAGAGCTGGTGGGGGCCTTGTCCCCCTGCCAGAACCTGGCAAGGAGAAGGGCGCACGCCAAGGGTGGCGTGAGCCCAAGTTAGGAGGCGCCTAGGAGTCCTTGTTGGACAAGGACTCCATCTCCCTTTTGGATTCCAATTAGAGTTCTACTAAGAATCCAAGTTTGACTGGTCTTAGGTGCCCTCTAAGGAGGAATCCAGGGGTCTCTATTCCAACCAATCAGATTTAGATCTGATTTCACAAAGGGTTGTGATTGGTTGAGAAGGAAGAGGAGTTGGATCACAAGAGGTCTATAAATAAGACCCTGCGCCCAACCCTAATTCCAATGCTATTAGACACGCCCCAAGGCTGCCTCTCCCTCCTTCTCCATGCCATAGTCTCTTCTCCCCTTGCTCTCCACGTCCAAAAGGTGTTTTGGACTTTGGTTGGTGCGATTCAGATTAAGGAAAGGCGATCAAAAGCAAGAAGGCTGCGCTGCTGCAAAAGGACGACTGCAGATCTTCAAAAGAGTTTTGAAGATCCTCTAGATCAGATCCAGATCTGATTTTTGGAGGTGTGATAGAGAAGAAGAGGATCTCCAGATCCAACCCGAGTGGATACCGGTAGAGGCCAGGTGCTTGCGTGGCTAAGATCCAGAACCTTCCGCTGCAATCAGGATCATCTACAGGGTAATAGGATTACCCAAATCAGGTAAATTAAATTTGATTTAATTTATCTTATTTTATTTTATTTATTAAAATAATAATAATCAGATCTGAAACGTATCAAGATCTGATTGAGATCAAGAGAAAATTTTTGAAATATATCTCTTGATCTAATCAGATCTGAACGAACCTGAACCGGAAAATCAGGATTTCCCTTCACAACGGACGAGCCTTAGCCGAACTCCTACATCCGACCGACCTCCTCAGCGGTCGGGCCTTAGTCAAAGTCCTTCAACTGACCGAACTCTCCAGCGGTCGAGCTTCGTACTCTCAGCGGACGAGCCTTGGCCGAACCACTTAGCGGCCGAACTCCTTCTGATTGCCCAATCACCGAGCTTCTACGAAAGTCGGACTCTCTGCGAACTTCTCCAGCGGCCGAGCTTCTATGAAAGTCGGACTTCCTACAGACTTCTCCAGCAGCCGAGCTTCTACGGAAGCCGGACTCCCTGCGAACCTCTTCAGCGGACTTCTCAATGGCCGAACTTCCATGAAGGCCAAACTTCTTATGTGGATTCCGGTAGACGATCCCGCTACGGTTACACGATAATAACGATCGACATTTATCGAGTCAATAACGATCGACAATAACGATCGGTATTAATCAGGACAGTTATGACAATCATTAATCAAGACGGTTACAACAAGCTCCCTCTATAAAAAGGACCCTCCGGATACACTTAGGCTAGGTGCTGAAAACCCCTTTCTCCTCCTTTAAACTCTACCGAGCACTCCATTCCTATTGACTGAAGCTGACTTGATCGTCGGAGGGTCCTACCGGAGCCATCCCCCATCGACTCCGGACGGAACTTTGTTTTGCAGATCCCCGATGGCGACCCCATCTGCCTCCACTCCAGCAAATTTCGACGACGACCAGTTTCTACGTCAACAGATTGGCGCTAGAGGAAGGGCTACCGACAAAGATTTCTCTCTTAAAGGAAGTCGGAGTTCCTTTGTTCTTAAAGGAGTGCTCGAGAAATCTCTCTTCCTCTTAATTCAAATTCCTTTCCAAAGAGAAAAGATGCCCCCCAAGAAAGCCTCCATCCGACGATCGGCGGCCTCCATAGCCCGATCCCGTTCAAGTTCGTCCACTACCGCTCCAGCCCCGACGGTCCAGGATCAGTCTATAGCCACGGTAGACGCTGAGCAGTTCAACCTACTCATCCAGCAGGTTCGTGGCCTCACTGAGGCAGTTCAGGCGGTGCAGGCCATGCACCAGCAGGCCGCCGTACCAGTTCAACTGATGCAGGATTCTTCAGAGCCATGTGGTCCAGTCCAGAGGCAATCGATATGGGCTACCCAACCTCCAATCCCCGAAAAAGGAAGGCAATGGAAGAAGAGCCCTTGTTCGGACCGCAGCTCATCCCAGGGTGAAGCTTTGCACCCATTCAGCAGGAAGACCATGGAGATCAAAGATCGCGAAGATCTTTTGGATGAAAGGCTCTTAGAAATGAGCCGACGAATCGAAGAACTCCATCACGCTCCTTCCTCATACGGTAATGAGGTCTGAACCGATCCTCCTTTTTCGTAGAAAATCATGTAGAAATCGATCCCACCGAACTTCAAGCTTCCACAGTTCGAGAGCTATGATGGGACCACCGATCCAGTCGACCACTTGAAAGCCTTTCGGACGATGATGCTGCTCCATGGTGCGCCAGACGCCATATTATATCGGGCTTTCCCCTCTACCCTTAAAGGAGCCGCCAGGAACTGGTACTCGACGCTCAAGTCGAGTACCATCCTATCGTTTGATCAAATGAGTCAATAATTCACAGCCCACTTCGTCAGTAGTCGGCGTCCACGCCGAAGTTCGGATTTCCTAATGGCCGTCAGGCAGAAGGAGGGAGAATCCATCCGGGCTTACATTACCCGATTTAATACTGCTGCACTAGAGGTCCGAGACCTGGATCAGTCAGTCGCCATGGCCGCTCTCAAAGTCGGCCTTCAGAAGAACGATCTATTGTTCTTCCTGAAAAAGAAGTATCCTAGGGACTTTGCCGACATGCTGGCTCGGGCCGAAAGTTATGCCCGGATAGAGGAGGCCTTCGAGGCTAAGGATGACGAGATCGACGGCAAGCGGTGAATCGATGGGCTAGACAAATCCATCGAAGAAAGGAAGCGGACTGAAGCTCGACCTTTGGCGAATCGGCCACGTTCTCGGACTCCCCCCAGTCGCGGGCGAGCCCGAACTCCCCCTCGAGCTCGGAGGCAGGAAACCCCTGACGGAAGGGCACGTCGAGGTTTTCCTCAGTGTCGAAGTTCTCCCCGATAGTGATTTCATAATTACGCCCCTCTCAATGCCCCGAAGGCCCAAGTGCTGATGGAGATCAAGGAACGACTTTCGAGATCGGAGAGAATGCGTTCCCATCCCAACAAACACAATCCCAATAAGTTCTGTCTCTACCATCGTGATCACGATTACGACACTGAGGAATGCATCCAGCTCCAGGACGAGATCGAAGAGCTCGTCAGACGAGGAAGGCTTAGCCAATTTCTGCAAAGACGAATTGAAGGGCGAGAAGATCGGCCGAGAGAGTTACCACCAAGTGAGAAAAACCAGCAGGAAGATCTGCCATCTCTTGGTGTCATCAACACTATCTCGAGAGGACTTCATCAGGGGGAGGCTGACGGATCCGAGGGACCAACAAAGAGGCGGAGGACCAAGGAGCCTGTGACCTTCACCGAGGCAGATGGCCAGGGGATTCAATTTCTGCATAATGACGTGGTTGTAATTTCTTTGAACATCGTCGATTACGATGTACGCCGCATTTTGGTGGATAATGGAAGCTCAGTTGACGTATTATTCTACGATGCCTTCTCAAAAATGTCATTACCCGATGACTGCTTGGGGCCTATGAATTGCCCGCTGATAGGGTTCGCTGGCAATGCTGTACCAGTTGAAGGCACAATAACTTTGGCTGTGACGGTAGGGCAACACCCAAAATTGGCCAAAGCGCAGGTCGACTTCCTAGTCGTAAGGACCCCGTCCGTCTATAATGCGATCCTCGGCCGACCTGATCTAAATGCTCTTCGAGCGGTGGTGTCAATCTATTATTTGAACATGAAGTTTCCGATGAGTCACGGGGTCGGAGAAGTTAGAGGAGATCAGGCTCTGGCAAGGCACTGCTATTCAATCGCCCTACATAAGGGGGATCGGCCCGACCCTTATCCTGTTGATGGACTAGACGTCCGCGATGACCTCACTGAGGAGTGGGGCGAACCTATGGAAGACCTCATCTCTATGCCCTTGAATGACGAAAACTCGGAGCATGCGGTGCGGATCGGCTCCAGCTTGGCGGACGAAGTTCGGGAGCAGCTCGTCATCTTTCTCAGAAGAAACGCGGACGTCTTCGCCTGGACCCCAGCGGACATGCCAGGGATTGACGCCGAGGTCATGGAACATCGGCTGGCTGTCGATCCAATGCATCGTTCGATAAGAAAAAAGATGCGCCACCACGCTTCGAAAAGGCAGAAAGTGATCGCAGAAGAAGTAGATAAATTCCTCCAAGCCAGACTCATCCGAGAAGTTAATTATCTGACCTGGATCTCGAACGTGGTTCTCGTCAAGAAGACAAATAACAAGTGGAGGATGTGCGTCGACTTTAAGAAGCTGAATAAGACTTGTCCAAAAGATAGCTACCCCCTATCCAGGATCGATCAGCTGGTAGACGCAACCTCGGACCATGAGCTCCTTACCTTCCTAGATGTTTTTTCTGATTACAATCAGATACGGATGGCGCCCGAGGATGAAGAGAAGACCACCTTCATTACTGACCATGGCCTTTATTGCTACAGGGTCATGCCTTTTGGACTAAAAAATGCAGGGGCAACCTACCAGCGTTTGGTTAATAAGATCTTCAAAGAGCAGATCGGCTGCAACATGGAAGTGTACGTGGATGATATGTTCGTCAAAAGTCGAGCTTCGATAGACCACCTGGCCGACTTTGAAGAAACCTTCGGCGTACTCAGGAAGCACAAGATGAGGCTAAACCCAACCAAGTGCGCCTTTGGTGTAACCTCCAAAAAATTTCTGGGGTTCATAGTGTCGAGGCGCGGAATCGAGGCAAATTCTGAGAAGATCCGAGCTATTCAGAAGATCACTGTTCCAAAGACAATCAAGAAAGTTCAGCGCCTGACCGAAAAGGTGGCATCCCTAAATCGCTTCATCTCAAGGTCGGCCGAACGATGCATGCCTTTCTTCCAGGTTCTCAGGCGACCGAAGGACTTCTGCTGGACGGCGGAGTGCCAGCAGGCATTCGAAGAGCTTAAAAACTACCTCGACTCTCCCCCACTACTGGCAAAGCCCAAACCCAGAGAAAAATTATTCCTATACCTGACTGTCTCTCCGATGGTCCTGGCGGTAGTCCTGGTCAGGGAAGAAGCAAAAACGCAACGACCAGTCTACTACGTGAGCCGGGTCCTGAAGGATGCGGAAACCAGGTACTCAAGGTTAGAAAAGCTAATTTACTATCTTCTAATTGCTGCCAGGAGGCTCTGACCTTACTTTTAGGAGCATACCATAACGGTCCTCATGGACCAACCAATAAAGGCGGTCCTCCACCGAGCGGATGCTTCCGGAAGAATCACAAAGTTGGCTATCGAACTCATAGAGTTCGACATCAACTACCGGCCCAGGCCATCGATCAAGGCCCAGATACTGGCAGATTTTGTACTGGAATGCACCATTCCAATCAAAGCCGAGCTTGAATCAAGCGAGACAGACACAAAAGCGAGATCGAGCCTTGACGAAGCCGAACTATCGCAGTCAAACTTTCCCGAGGAAAGCGCCGACCTCTCTGAAGGCTCCTGGGCTCTGCACGTGGATGGTTCATCCAACTCCATTGGAGCTGGTGCGGGGCTGATCTTGGTCAGCCCCGAGGGAGTCGTCGTCGAGTATGCGCTGTGCTTCGAGTTCTCCGCAACCAATAATGGGGCCGAATATGAAGCGCTGATTGCCGGATTAAAGATAGCGAAGGAGTTAAAAGTAGATCGACTTCGAGTCTACAGCGATTTTCAACTAGTGGTCGGCCAAGTTGATGGCAACTTCGAAGCGCGGGAGGAAGGCATGGTGGGATACCTCGGGAAGGTGAGGAGTTTGACCCCGGCCTTCGGCAGTTTTGGCATTCAGCACATCCTAAGGACAGAAAATGCGAGAGCCGATCTTCTCTCCAAATTGGCCACTTCGGCTCTGGCCGAACTGCCCAAAAAAGTATTTCTAGAAACTCTGAAGTATCCGACCATAGAGGAATCTCAGGACATCTTGCAGACGAAATTCGAGCCTAGCTGGATCGACCCATTGATCGCCTACCTTAAAGAGGAGGTTCTTCCTCACGACCTAAAAGAAACTCAGAAGCTCAAGAATCAGGCCTCCCGCTACGTCTTATATGAAGGCAAGTTGTATAAAAGATCGTACTCCCTTCCATTGTTGAGATGCCTCCAACCTTCAGAGGCCAACCTCACACTATGGGATGTGCATGAAGGACTTTGCGGAAGCCACATAGGAGCAAGGTCTTTATCGCAAAAGCTACTTCGGCAAGGGTACTACTGGCCGACCCTATTTCATGATTCTGTGGAATACGTGAAGAAGTGCGACCGCTGTCAGAAGAATGCCAACGTGCAAAGGTAGCCGACATCCGAACTTGCTCCGCTAAGCGCACCTTGGCTATTTGCGCAATGGAGAATGGACATACGCGGTCCCTTCCCAGCAGCATCTGGACAACAAAAGTTCCTCCTTGTTGCGATCGACTATTTCACCAAGTGGGTCGAAGCCGAACCATTAGCGAAGATTACCGAGGCCAAGATGTAGGACTTCATCTGGAAGTCGCTAGTCTGCCGGTTCGACCTACCCCGAACCCTCATAACTGACAACGGGCGATAGTTCTCTGGGGCAAGGTTTGCCGAGTTCTACGAAGGACTAAATATCTCCCACCGCTTTACATCGGTGGCTCACCCGCAAGCCAATGGAGAGGCTGAGGTGACCAATCGGACTCTGTTACAAGGCATTAAAGCGAGGCTTGATAGGGTGAAGGGGGCCTGGGCGAACGAACTCTACCACGTCCTTTGGGCATACCGAACTACTCAGAGGGTGCCAATCGGAGAAACATCTTTCGCCTTGGCCTTCGGCACTGAGGCAGTTATCCCGATCGAACTTAAGCTCCCGTCTGCACGAGTCATGGGCTTCAACGAATGGCACAACCCTCAGGACCTCAGAGTCAATCTCGACCTTCTGGAAGAAAAAAGGGAAGAGGCCCATATCCGGATAGCAGCCTACAGGCGGAAGGTGGTCCAATACTACAACTCCAGAGTTTGGAGTAAGGTGTTCAGAGTGGGGGACTTGGTGCTTTGACGAGCCACCGTCTCTCAGTCTCAGAGTCAAGAAAAGCTTGTCCCAAATTGGGAAGGCCCGTACGAAGTGATGAAGGTCGTTCGGCCAGGAATCTATCGCCTGAAGGAGCTCAGAGGAATATGCTTCTCCGACCTTGGAACTCAAAAAACTTGAGGATGTATTATCAGTAGACTTCCTGTAATAAAACTACTTCGCTCAGCGCTATTGTTTTCTGATGTAAGGATTACATGACAATAGGAAAGAAACGAGCAAAAGCAGCCCGTTAGGAACGGGAGGAGAACCTCGTCCTAATGCGAGCAAAGTTGAAGGCCTCGTTCACTTTAGATGAGATGGAGGAAGAAGTATGGATGATGGTCCAAATGTGCCCCCACAGTCCGTTAGGAACAGGAGGAGAACCTCGTCCTAACGCGAGCAAAGTCGAAGGCCTCATTCACCTTTAGATGAGATGGAGGAAGAAGTACGGACGATGGTCCAAATGTGCCCCCACAGTTCGTTAGGAACAGGAGGAGAACCTCGTCCTAACGCGAGCAAAGTCGAAGGCCTCGTTCACTTTAGATGAGATGGGGGCAGAAGCACGGATGATGGTCCAAATGTGCCCCCATAGCCCATTAGGAACAGGAGGAGAACCTCATCCTAACGCGAGCAAAGTCGAAGACCTCGTTCACTTTAGACGAGATGGGGGGAGAAGTACGGACGACGGTCCAAATGTGCCCCCATAGCTCGTTAGGAACAGGAGGAGAACCTCGTTCTAACACAAGCAAAGTCGAAGGCCTCGTTCACTTTAGACGAGATGGAGGGAGAAGTATGGACGACGGTCCAAATGTGTCCCCACAGCCCATTAGGAACAGGGGGAGAACCTCATCCTAACACGAGCAAAGTCGAAGGCCTCATTCACTTTAGACGAGATAGGAATAGGAGGGGAACCTTATCCTAACACGAGCAAAGTCGAAGTTAGGAACAGGAGGATAACCTCATCCTAACCCGAGCGACCAGGCCAACCTCGGTCAGAGAGCTTCAACTTACACTTCGAACAAAGATAAGATCGGAGATAACCTCATCCTAACGCAAGCGTCCGCGTCAACCTCGGCCAAAGGAGATAAGGTCCCCTCGAGCGATCGGGCCAACCTCGGTTGGAGAGCGTCGACTTCGACCTCAGCAAGAGATGGGATTTCTCCCAAGCGACCGTATCAATCTTGGCTGGAAAGCTTCAACTTCAACATCAACTCTAGCCGGAGATAAGAGCTCCCCCGAGCTTCGACTTAAATCGGCTCAGAGCCTGGAAGAAGACTTCGACAGTCGCCTTTTCTGCACTTCCTTCGAGTTTCGAACTCGGGAGTGGGGGGGCTAGTGTTGGGGATAAACCACGCTCCTACCAAAGTCAAGTTCGGTGCCCAGTCTGATGCAGCCAATAGCCATGGAAGAGCTTCAGCGGATGAGCCTTAGTCAAACTCCTACATCCGACCGACCTCCTCAGTGGTCGGCCCTCAGCCGAAGTCCTTCAACCGACCAAACTCTCCAGCGGTCGAGCTTTGTACTCCCAACGGCCAAACTCCTCAGCGGACGAGCCTTGGCTGAACCACTTAGCGGCCGAACTCCTTCTGATTGTCCAATCGTCAAGCTTCTATGAAAGCCGGACTCCCTGCGGACTTCTCCAATGGTCGAGCTTCTATGAAAGCCAGACTCCCTGCGAACCTCTTCAGCGGACTTCTCAATGGCCGAACTTCCATGAAGGCCAAACTTCTTATGTGGATTCCGACAGACGATCCCGCTACAGTTACACGATAATAACGATCGGCATTTATCGAATCAATAACGATCGACAATAACGATCGACAATAATGATCGATATTAATCAGGATAGTTACGATAATCATTAATCAAGGCGGTTACAACAAGCTCTCTCTATAAAAAGGATCCTTCGGATACACTTAGGCTAGATGCTGAAAACCCCTTTCTCCTCCTCTAAACTCTACCGAGCACTCCATTCCTGTTGACTGAAGCTCATATCAGAACTAGGGTTTGAGAGCCTTAACCCTAATCTGATCGGGGCTCAAGATAGAAGAACTTAATCACACAGGTAGCTGCACCAAGAGGTTCGCATTCAGCTCTGATGGGTTGCCACCATATACTGCTAGGTGTCACTGGTGGATTTTGGGAGCAATTAGAATGATTTAGATGATCGATCATTCTAGCTGTTCGAATCAGAAGAGTTCTGATCCATCGAAAGGAGTTTCGATGATGTCGATGATAGAGATCATGACATATCCCATTACCATACAGAACTGAACCTAACTGGGTCACACAAACAAGGGTTTGAATCTGGTGATCATCAATTGAACTGATCCAGTTCAATTGATCTGAATGAGATTCAATTAGGTTCAAGAAAAATCGTGCTAGCACTCGATTGAACCTAACGTTCTTCTTTTACTATCATAAATAAGTTGTCCTGACTGAGCCAAAGGAGTTTGTGCTCAATCAGAGGCCTTCATATGGTCTGACTGGAGGTTGTCCAAGTCAGAAAAGGTTGTCTTATTTTGTAAGACATTACCTGCCATTTTTGGTCACCTGCCATTTCTTGTCCTTTGACTTTGGTCAAAAGTTGACCTTTGACTGGTCAAATGTTGACCATTGACACTTTGACTTTTGTCCACATGTCATGCACCTATTGGAGAGCTGGTGGGGGCCTGTCCCCCTACCAGAACCTGGCAAGGAGGAGGGCGCACGCCACCCTTGGCGTGTGCCCAAGTTGGAGGCGCCTAGGAGTCCCTTGTTGGATAGGGACTCCATCTCCTTTTTGGATTCCAATTAGAGTTCTCCTAAGAACCAACTTTGACTGGTCTTAGGCACCCTCTAAGGAGGAATCCAGGGGACTCTATTCCCACCAATCAGATTTAGATCTGATTTCACAAAGGGTTGTGATTGGTTGGGAAGAAGAGGAGTTGGATCACAGCTTAGTCTATAAATAAGACCCTGCGCCCAACTCAAAAAGGAGATATGATGAATCAATTCTCCATGCCCCAAGGCTGCCTCTCCCCTCCTTCTCCATGCCAAACCACCTTCTCCCCTTGCTCTCCATGTCCAAAAGGAGTTTTGGATCTTGGTTGGTGCGATTCAGATCAAGAGAAAGGCGATCAAAAGCTAAGAAGGCTGCGCTGCTGCAAAGGACGACTGCTGATCTTCAAAAGGAGTTTTGAAGATCCTCCAGATCAGATCCAGATCTAATTTTTGGAGACGTGATAGAGAAGAAGAGGATCTCCAGATCCAGCCTGAGTGGATATCGGTAGAGGCCAGGCGCTTGCGTGGCTAGATCCAGAACCTTCCGCTGCAATACAGGATCATCAACAGGGTAATAGGATTACCCAAATCAGGTAAATTAAATTTGATTTAATTTATCTTTATTTTATTTTATTTTATTAAAATAATAAGAATAGATCTAAAATATCAGATCTGATTGGGATCAAAGAGAAAAATTTTTGAAATATATCTCTTGATCTGATCAGATCTGAACGAACCTGGATTTCAAGAAAGCATTATAAAATAATACGTCGATCGAGCTTCCATTATCTACCATAATACGACGTATATCATAGTTGGCAATGTTTAAAGAGATTATAATCGCATCATTGTGGAGGAATTGGACCCTCTGGGCATCTGCCTCAGTAAAGGTTATGGATTCTTTAATCCTCCATCTCTTCATCGATCCCTCGGATCCATTGGCCTCTCCTCGTTGAAGTCCCTCCGAGATAGTGTTGATGATGCCGAGAGGCGATCGATCTTCTTATTGATCCTTCCCCCTCGATGGTTTACACTACGGTAATGTCCTCGATCGATCTTTCTGTCCTTCAGATCATCGCCGTAGGAATCGGCCAAGTCTACCTCGCTTAATAAGCTCCTCGATCTCATCTTAGAGTTGGATACACTCCTCAGTATCGTAATCATGGTCACGATGATAAAGACAGAACTTGTTAGGATTGCACTTACTGGGGTGAGAACGCATCATTTTCAATCTCGACAGTTGCTCCCTGATTTCCATCAGCACTTGGATTTTTGGAGCATTGAGAGGGCGTAGTTGTGAAATCTTCGTTGGAGAGAACCCCGCCACATCCTTCCGTCCGGGCTTCCCTGCCTTCGAGCTCGGGGAGGAGTTTGGGCTCGCTTGCACTCAGAGAAAGTTCGAGAGTGTGGTTGAACTTCACTCGACTTTCCTTCTTCGACGGGCCTGCCTGGCTCACTGATTCATCGCTCACCAAAGGCTTCATCATCCTTGGCCTTGAAGGCCTCTTCAGCTTGGGCATAACCTTCAACCTGAGCTAGCATATCGGTAAAATCCATAGGGTACTTCTTTTTCAGGGAGAATAGCAAATCATTCTTCTAAAGACCGCCCTTAAGTGTGGCTATGGCGACTGATTGGTCCAAATTTCGGACCTTCAATGCAGTAGCATTAAATGGATGACATAAGTCCGGATGGATTTCTCCTTCTTTTGCTTGACGATCATCAGAGAATCCAAACCTCGGTGCGGACGTCGGTTGCTGATGAAGTAAGCCATGAACTAATGGCTCATCTGATCAATGATAAGATGATACTCGATTTAAGTGCCGAGTATCAGTTCCTGATGGCTTCCTTGAGGATGGATGGAAAAGCCCGGCATAAAATAGCATCCGACGCATCGTGAAGCAACATCATTATTTGAAAGATCTTGAGATGGTCGACCAGATTGATGGTCCCATCGTAACTCTCAAGCTGCTGAAGCTTGAAGTTTAGTAGGATCAGTTTCTACATAATCCTCTGAGAAAAAGGAGGATCAGTGCAAATATCATTATCATATGAGATGGGAGTATGACGGAGCTCTTCGATTCATCGGCTCATTTCTAGGAGCCTTTGATCCAAGAGATCTTCACGATCGTTAAACTCTAAAATTTTCTGACGGAGTGGATGCGAAGCTTCCCTCTGGGATGAGTCATGGTCCGAGTAAGGGCCCTTCATCCTCTGCTTTCTCTTTTTGGAGATCAGAGGTTGGATAGTCTAAGTTGGCCATTCCCAGACCAGACCATGGGGCTTTGGAGAAGCTCGCTCTGATCGAATCGATGCTGGAGCCTATCGATGTATGGTCTGCATCACCTCCATGAGATCGTGAACCTACTGGACCAGCAGGTTAAGTTGCTCCACATCCACCACTGCGATAGGCAGAGCTTGAGTTGCTGAGGTCGAAGCGGGTGCGGATAGGTCTGAACGAAATCTGACCGTAGAGGCCATCGATCGTCGGATCGAAGCTTTCTTAGGAGGCATTTTTTCTCAGGAAAGAACTGTAGAAATAAAGAAGAGAGATCGCTGGTGAGCATTCCTTTAAGAGCAAGAAAATTTTGAAAGCAGGGCCCTTCCTCTAGCGCCAATTCTATTGGTGCAGAATCTGATTGACACTGGATCAAGCTAGAGTCGAGGAAGACGAGGTCGCCGTCGGTGATCTATAAAATAAAGTTCCATCCAGAGTCGGTGGTGGTGGCTCTAGCAGGACCCTCTGACGTTCAAGTTAGCTCTTCTGACCAACAGAAATGGAGTGCTCAAGCAAGAGTTCGGCAGAGTTTCGAGAAGAAGAAGAGAGCTTAGAAAAAATATATCTGGAGGATTTCTTTTTATAGATGGAGTCTGTAGCAGATTGATGGTGATAGCTATATCGTCCGAAGTGGGCCGTGTGGAATTTGCTATGGAGAGAGAGATATCGTCAGACTGATAGTGGTAGCCATACCGTCTGATCGTGGACTGCATGAGGTTTGTTACGGAGAGAGAGATATTATTAGATCGATAATGGCAGCCATACCGTCTGGTAAAAGCAAGCATTCGAAGTCCGATTGAGCGAAAGGAGTCCGACTGCAAGAGTAATCCGAAAGAAGTCTGACTCCTGGAGGAGTCCGACTGAAGAAAAAATTTGGAAGAAGTTTGGCTTCCGTAGAAGTTCGACTGAAGGAGGAGTTCGAAAGAAGTTTGGCTCCTGTAGAAGTCCGACTGAAGGAGGAGTCTGAAAGAAGTTTGGCTCCCATAGAAGTTTGACTGAAGGAGGAATCCAGAATGAGTTTAGCTTCCATAGAAGTTTGACTGAAAGAGAAGTTCGAAAGAAGTTCGGCTTCCGTAGAAGTCCGATTGAAGAAAAAATTCGGAAGGAGTTCGACTCCTGTAGGAGTTCAGCCGCTGAAGGAGTTCGGCTACTGAACGAGTTCAGCCGCTGGAGGAGATCGACTGGGGTTCGACTGTTGGAGGAAGAATTTTGGATCGAAATTCTTCCATAATTATTAGCTGCATTAGGCTAAGCACCAGGCTGGACTTCGGTAGGAGCGGGGTTTATCCCTAATAATAGACTCAATACAAATGAGTCTAGGTCAATCCAAATGTATAGATCCGATTCGAAAATCAACCCAAATTCTGATCTAGATCCAGGCTAGTCTGAGAGTCTTTTTTTATTTATCTAATATTTTTTTTGAATTAAGAGCTCATAGACCTTGTTATCTATTTATGCTAGAGCCTTTGTTATTAGAAGAACATCAGATTTAGAAATTGGGATGAAAAGACCATAGGATTTTTGGATTCGGTCAAGGTAAGTTTTCTTTTATCTCTGGATATATATATATATATATTCGCATGTTTAAAAATTAGATTCTTATATATAAAATATTTAAAAAATTATTAAATTTTAAAATTATTAATTTATTTACGAAAAGTGATTAAGAAAAATTGAATCATGCCTGATAACACTTTTACATATTATAATTTTGAAAGAGATGATTTTTCTTAAAATTGCATGATCTTTAAAAAAAATATATTTATTCATCAATGCATGAAATCTTGACTAAAAATTATTTTTATTCTTTTTTTGAATTATATAAAAATTAAGTTGGCACTGTTATAAGATAAATATTTTTATTTATGAAAAATTGGTTATGATAAAAGTATGAAAAAAAAATTTTAGTTAGACTATGATCTAGATGTAGTCAATGGAGTTGATCATTGGCTACATGTCAGAAGCATATTTCTTCTAGACCTAATTAGTCGAGATTGATCGCTGGCAAAGTTAGTCCTTCTGAGCCTGGTCAGTAGAATTGATTATTGGTAATACGTCAATGGATCGGATGTTCTTTGTTCAGGACTAATCTTTTTGCCTTCTCATGGAGCAAATTATGGTCATGTGAATTAAAGCTAGTTTTTCTTTTAGGCCTATCAGTGGAGTTGATTAATGATAGCACACCAACAGATTGGATGTTCTTTATTCAGGGATTAGTCTCTTCTGGACCTTGTTACGGGACTGATCATGGCCATAGTTATTAAAGATTGAGAAAAGATTTTTACTTTTACTGATGTGCATGGCATATTTTGAAATAAAATTATTTTTATGTATATTATTGCTGAATTATTATATTTTAAAAAATAATTATACTTGATCTCTTAGAGATGATTGATAACTTACTGAGTTCGTAAAGCTCATCTCCTCTTTTCTATTTTTCTTTCAGATCCAAAAAAATTCTAAAGGACTTGGAATCGAGCAGTAAGGAGCATAGGATCTTAGAGATTCTTAATTTGATTTATTATTATAAATATTAATCTAATTATGATGAAACATTAGTGAGCTATATTTTTGAATAAATAAGATTAGATGTTTACTTTTGCTACCACTGTCGAGTTGGATTTGATGTAATCATGTATTGAGAAAAGGCAGGCCTTGCATATTCTTTAGGATCTTGCTCTAAGAAGTGTATGGCCATTACGTGCTTGATCCGAGTGTTAGATTCGGTGCATGATAGAGTGGTACTAGAGCTTAGGTTAAAAATCATAAAAACTTAAATTAGTCAGAGTAGGATAGAAATAGAATTTTGATGAATACATCAAAATAAATATGGGTACTTAAATTTGATTGAATTGTTAAGGTAATCCAGAGTTAGCTTGAACAAAATTGGATTTAGAGTTTAATATCTTGAGCATACAAGGTGCGAAAGTGGCAATTATCTCAAGAGACATTTATGATCTAAATCCTTACTTGGATTATATAGAATTTTAATCAAGGATCACTAAGAAGTTTTGAAGAATGTTAATTAGAGTTGTATAGTGGAATGTGTGGTGGTTGAGTCATTTAAAGCTAATAAAAAATATTAAAATTTATGGTTATATCACTAGGGATTATGACAGTGATGATTCCAAGAATTTGAATAGATATATAACTTATATCTTAAATTATAATTTAAAAAATTGATAAAATTTATGATCTTATTAGTTTGGAGATTATTTAATAAACCCAAAGAAATTTAGTGAATTTAGATTAGAGTGCGCAGCAGAAGTGTGGTGGTTTAAATCATTAAAATTTGATTGAAAATGTTGATTCTAAAACTAGAAGTATTATGAAGGGATCAAATTTTTTTCAAGCGAAAGATAGGAGGATAACGATGGGATTAGAAATTTCCATTCAACTAAGGTTATCGACTTTGTAGTATGCTAATTTCGAGGATGAAATTATTTTAAGAGGGGAAGAATATAATAACCTAGATTAAAAAAAAAAAACTCATGTGCTATGCGCATGAGGTAGGGGATGGAAGAAGACTCTGAGCGAGAGTCTTTCTCTTCTCCATTTTCGATAAGGAGAAGGGATCCCAGGACAACCAAATCCTAGGATCTGTGCCCTATAAAAGAGCTTCTTTCCCTCCTTGCCATCTTGCCTCAAAATTCCTTCCATCATTAGCAAAAATCAAAGGTTAGAGGCATTGTTTTCATCGGTTGTTCCTAGGCAAACTACCACTGATCCATCACTGATTCTTCACTGGAATTAAGGTAGGATCTCCTATCCTCCTTCCTTTTTTCTTTCCCAAACCCCTAGAAGTTTTTGATGGTTGAATTTAGCCACTGAATTTTAGAGGGGACCGGACGTCCTCTGTTTCACTTTCTTCTTTTTCTTCCATTGGACCAGTTGCAGCCATCAGGCACGGTTGTACTTTTGAGTCTGATGGCCAAAGGCATTAGAGGGGAGGGTGGTTGCCATGCGGATCACCATCGTAGGAGGGCAGTTGGCCAAGCCTTTCTCCTTCCCTATTTCCACGAAGAGAGTAGAGGGACACTAGTCCACTCTTCCATGAAGAAAAGAAAGAAAAAAAAGGAAAAAAAATGAAAAAGAAAAGAAAAGAAAAGAAAAAAGAAATTAAAATGAGAGAGAAAGAGCGAGAGAGAGAGAGATGGTTTAAATTGGGTAAATCAAGCTTTTTTTGTTGAGAGACCCAATTCAAATGAGTCTAGGGTCATCAATGCATAGAATACCGTATCGAAAATTACACCAATATTGATCTAGATCCAGGCTAGTCTATAAGCCTTTTTTCTAATTATCTAAATTTTTCTCTTCGGATTGAGAGCTTGATAGTATTGAAATTATGTCCCAAAAGCCAATCGTTTAACGCTATTAACAGTTGGCTACTTTGTATACGTATTGATCATTGATAAATAAAATATTTTGGCAATGTTTTTTCAAAATCTACAGTCTTCAACATCTTCTAACGAACTCTAATTTTTGTGATGAAAGTTTCTTAGGAACTAATTTAGTTTTCTGATATAAGAGAGGATTACGATTAATTCTTAAATCAGTCCGAATCCACAAATGATAGTTGTTAAATGAGGATGAGCAGCTCTAATCGAGCATAGATCGCCGTATGTTCATATAGATTGGTTGTTCCCTTAATAAGAGAAGTATGGAGAATACTGAAATGACATACAGGTGAGATGTATGGATACAATCCGTCAATTGAACGTGATCAACTTTAGAGCATTCTGCAATCGAGAATGTCTCCGATGGGATTGATTAATGGTTCTTGTTACTGAGGATCTCTATGACTTGCAAGCACCTCATTGTTTCTGGTCCGGACTAACTGAATTTTCTAATTCAATAATGGAGGCTTTTGGGTACAAGTTCAAGTACTGCAAGTCGATGTGTGATCAAGATTGGAATTGACCATCCAAGAGATTGAGAGAATGTATCACTATATTTTTAATATAGCAAACCTTGTCAGGTAATATCCTTCGATGGATTGATATTTTTGAATACATATGGACATTCTGATCACAAAGTGACAGTTTGGAATCCTGAGGTGTCACGGCTTTTGGTCAAGGAGATGAAATTTATATGAAAACTATATCACATGAATTTTATAGGATGGGTTGTTCTATACATTCGATCTATCCGTCCGTCGGGTATCATTGGCTGATGGTACTATTCGATTGTATATGAAATTATTCCTATGTGCTATCAATTAGGTTCGGACCTATGAAGAGGGTCTTCTTCTAGGTTGCCTTGGTGTTTCCATTCCTGCCTCTTTCCTTCCTTTTTTCCTTGGTTTATCTGAAGTGTCTCGCATCTATAACCTTCTTCTATCACCCTTTGTCTTTTAGAAAGTTTCAATCTGGAAGAAAGAAGATATTGGATTAACATATCATGAAGAAAGATCAGCGCAGTACTAGCAATACATATATACTGATTTTCCAGCATCTAAATTTTTTATCTGACTCGTGAGCTCGTGTGGATGACTCTTAGAGGCCAAACGTGTGTACGACTTGCACTTCATCTTAAGGTTGGAACAGTAATTAGAAATCTAACTCGCTCAGGTATAGATCTTGAATTCTATTATTTTTTTCATTCATGTGAGTGTAGTGTAGATTTAGATTGATGTGATCAACCTTTTTTCTTCTTGTTTTATTGATTTTTGATTTAAATGCCATACAATAAATCTTTATATATTTAGATCTAGGGATTATCTGATATTTAAATTAATTTAAATTAATTTTTTGAGTCTTCCATTGTTGATGCTAGCAGGGGTTTCAAAGATCTAGGCCCTGTTGAAATCCTAGATCTGATTTCTTCATTGTATCAAGTCGATTAATTATTATATGATTTATTGATGGGTATGCTTAGGATATTTTTTAGATTGATCTCATTATATTATTTGATTATTTAGAATCTAAATTAATCTCAGATCATACAAACTGCTTTACAGGTGTCCCTGCTTATAAGGTTTTATTCCCTTACAGCAAAGATTGTCCTAGTTCATATAGATTTAATATTATTTAAAATTATTAGATGATGTATGATATTATTTATGATTATTTAAAATTAAATCTAAAAATAATTTTAGATTGCATTGACTTGATTTTAGG